>JAJJLU010003735.1:0-34826 GCA_023807065.1 Isotricha intestinalis
TTCTTTTTCCATTGTGATATAATCATTTACCTTAAAAAATAAAAGAAAAATCATTTATATTAATTAATTTTTGATTAAAAAAAATAAACCTAAAAATATTTTAATCATCAGAATGAGACATATCCTGACTTTCTTGTTCAGTTTTATCTTCTTTCTTTTGAACCTCAATAATTCTTTGTCTAATATCATTAGCTAATTTAGTATCTCCATTTACAGTAAAAATTTTTTCAGCTTTTTGAAAATATTCAAGACATTTATTCTTTTCTTTATTTTCTAAATAAATATAACCAATACTAATACAAGTCTTAGCTAAAGTTTTTTGATTTTCATTAGTTTCATTTAACATTTCTTCCAACTTTAAATTTTCTTGTAAATAAAGATCCATATCTTTATTATAAGAAGAAGCTTTAATTCTACATCTTTGATAAACTACTCTATTTTTTAAAGACCTTTGAATTTTATCAGAATAATTATCATCTGTTGTTTTTAAAATTTCATATGCATCTTCTCCTTTATCTACTTTTGCATATAATTCAGAAAGTAATATTGCTAATTGAAATAAAACTTCATAATTATCATCTGTTATTATTTTTTCCCATATTTTATATGAATTATTATAATATTCAATTGCATCATTTAAATTATTCCATAATTCATATATTTGTCCCATTTCCATACAAATTTTTGCAGTTTTTTCTGAGTCAAAACCATATATTTTTTCATATATTTCAAACATATTTCTTAAATTGTCAATTGCTATTTTATAATTTTTCATTTTTGTATTTATTTTAGCTAAAACATAATATATATCTGCATTACTTATATGATTTTCACCAAAAAGAGTTTGATTCATTTTTAAACTTCTTTCACTTATTTGTAATGCAGCTTCTAATTTTTCATTTTCTAAATAACATTTGGCTAAATTTATTAAAATTTTAATTTGGTATTCTTTCATATTTAAATTATCTTCATCACTTAAATTTTCATTTAACTTAAAAGCATTTAATAAATGTTCTTGTGCTTGTTCAAAATAATTAATATCATAATAAGCAATTCCTAATTGAGTATAAGCTTTAATTAAATAAGTAATATCCTTATTATAAACATTACATAATATTTTAGCATAAGCAACTTGTTTTATTCTTTCATTTACAATATCTTCTCCAATTTGACCTTTACATCTTGATTCTATTTGATCTATTGTTTGAAAAATTTCACTTATAACTGAAATTTCTAAAAAATTATTTTCTTCTTGTTGTTGTTCTTGAGGTTGATAAACTTGTCCATCCATTTTACAGTTATAATTTAATTTTCAATTTAAATCCTTTAATATTTATATATTTTAAATTTTAAAATAAATACTATAATTATGAATTAATTATTATATTTTTTTTAATATATCTTATATAATATAAAAATGTTTTATTTTTCTTGAATAAAAATAAACATCTACTCTTTTTTAAAGAATTATTAGTAATGTTGTATAAAAAATTATTATTGCTTTATAATTATTTCTCTATCTAATCAATAAATGATTTTGAAATTAATGAATTTAAAACTCATTATTCTTTATTTACTAACTCAAAATATAATTGAATAATATGTTTTTCCATTATTATATATATAATTATTTTAGTTAATTGATTGAATCTATAGTTTTTAAAATATTATCAAAATCCAATAAATAATTTATGACATTTTAATTTTGATTTGAATAAATATTTTTTAATTATTGTTTTTAATTAAATTATTTGATTGCTATGTCTGTTATAAATGAAAGTATTGTTAAAATATTAATAGAAAATATTAATTCATCTAATGAAATTAATTTCACTAAAGAAACTTGTAATAATATAATTAAACAAAATTTAAGTGATTTAAATGAAGATGATACAAATAATTTTACAAATGCTATTTTTCAAAATGAAGAAACAATGACAAAACAAGATATATTAAATAAATTGTCTTCATTAAAAATTGATGAAAACCCAGAAAATAATAATAATAATAATAATGATAATGATAATGATAATAATAATAATAATAATAATGATGACAAAAATAATAATAATGATAATAATAATAATAACAATGAGAATGAAAATGAAAAGAATGAGAATGAGAATGAAGATATAAACATTCATTTAAATGAAAAAGAAATAATTCAGCCTTCAAATAATATAAAAATGCCAGTTATAAATATTAAGCCAAGAGAACATAAAAATAGAGATATTAAAAATAATACAATAGATGTAAATAAAGAAAATGAAAAAAGAAAAAAAGAAATTTTAAATTATGATAAAACAACAAAAAATAAGATTGAAACACCAACAAAAAGTAAAATATTTGATAAAATGAATATTTTTAAAAATGAATTTTTTTCTCCTAAAAATCCATTACCTTCAAAGCCATTACCAATTAATATAAAAACAAGATTTTCTTCTGAAATTAATACTCCAGTTAAAAAACATAATAAAATAAATTTAGGTATAAAGAATTATGATATAAATGATGAAAATCAAAGAAAACAATATGTTAATGATATAAAAGGAAAATTAAAAAATTTTGCTGAAGAAAAAAAAGTAAGAGAAAATAAAGAAAAAGAAATTAAAAGTCCTTTTGATGATATTAATGATATGATACAACAATTTCAAAATAAAAAAAAAGAAAATTAATTATAAATTTAATTTATTAAAAAAATAACATTATTATGAAAATACTAAGAGTAAAAATAATTAATAATTTAAAAAAAAATAAAAAAAAAAAAAATAATTAAAATAAATAAGAAGTTTAATACCATAAATTTCATTTTTTAAAAAAATATTAAATGAATCAAAAAAAATTAATAAAAATAAACTTAAGATAATTTAGTTTCAATATCTTTAATTTGTTGTTCAAGGTCTTCAATTTTTTTAATATTATTTTGAGCATCTTCAGCATTAATTTTTAATCTTTCATTTTCTTGTTGTAAATTATTATTATCAAATTCTAAATCTTCTTTTTTTTTTTGTAAATCTTTTTTTTGTTTTATTCTATCTTTTTCTCTTTTATCTAATTCTTTTTGAAAATCTTCTTCTTTTTTTTTTTTTTCTTCTTCTTCTTTTTCTTTTTTTTCTTCACCTTCAATTTTTTCTTTTTCTCCTTTTTCTTTTAATTCATTAAATTCTTTTTCAGTATCTTCAATTTTTTTTTTAGTTTCAAGATTTTTTTCTTGTAAAGCTTTAATATCATTTTCATGTGCTGTGATTAATTTTTCAAATTCTTCTTTTTTTTGATTTTCTTGATTAAAATTATTTTCTTCTTCATTTTTCATTTCATCTTTTTTTTTTTTTTCTTCTTCTTTTTCTTGAGTTATTCTTTCATTTTCCTTATTTTGATTTTCACTTTTATTTTTAGTTTCTTTTAATTCTTTTTCTAATTTTTTCATTCTTTCTTTTTCTTTTTTTGGTTCTTTTGCTTGTTCTAATAATTTCTTTTTTTCTTTTTGATATTCATCATTTTTACTTTTATTTTCATCATAACTTTTTTTTAATTCATCTCTTTTTTCTTTTATTGAATTTACTTCTTCTTCTTCTTTTTGTATTTCTTCATCTTTTTTTTTCTCTTTTTCTAATTTTTCTTCTTTTGTATTATTAAAATCTTCCATATGTTTTATTCTATCTTTTAATTTTTTTATTTCTTCTTCTGATTTATTATTTGATTCAATTTTTTTTCCTAATTCATCATTTTTTTTTCTTATTTTTTCTTCTAATTCTGATAATTTTTTTACTTTTTCTCTTCTATTATTTTCTAATTCTTCTTCTTTCTTTTTTTCTTCTTCTTGATTTTTTTTCGCTTCTTCAGATAATTTTTTCATTTCTTCACATTGATTTTTATATTTTTCAATGTCTTCTTTATTATTATTAATTTGTTTTTCCATTCTTTTCATTGTTCTATTTATTTTTCTTGTATTTTCTTCTTTTAAAGTTATTTCATTACTTAATTTCCTTATAATTGAAGTTTTAGCATTTTTTTTAATTTTATCTAATTCATTAAAAGTATCAATATATTCTTTTTTGCATTTTTGAATTTCAGCTTTTAATTCAATTGCTTCATAAGCTTCTTTTAATTTTTTTATTTCTTCTTCATTTGGTTTAGCATGTTCAATTTTATCAATTGCTTCAGCTTTAGTAATAGGTTTATTAGGATCAATATTTAAAATATTTTCTATTAATTTTTTATTGCTTTTATTCTCTTCTAATTGTTTTCCAAATTGAATTTTTAATTCATATAATTCTTGAGTTTTTCTATTTAAATCTAATTTCAATAATGTTAATTCTTCTTTTAAATCTTCTTCATTTAATTTTGGTTCTGTTTTTATTGTTTGATTAAAAGTATCTTGACTTTGATTTGGTAATGTTTGTGATGCGTATAAATAAAAAGATCCTTTTGAAAAATCTCCTGATTGATTAATTGGAGGGAATGTTTTGTGGGTTGGATTTCTTAAAGTTTGATAATTTTTAGATTGTTGATTTCCGTATCTGTTATTATTTAATTTTTGAGTTTTTGAAAAATTTTTCTGGGTTTCTTGTTTTAAATTCGATGATTTATTTTCTCTTTGGGATTGACTTCCACTTTTCGGATTTTCATTATTCATTTCTATACTTTTTTCTTTGTCAGTTTCCATATTATTTATATATTTTTTTTTTAAAGGATGTTTTTTGTTTATGTTTTTATTTATTTTTTTTAATTTTTTTTAAGGGAAAATTTTGTAAAACAATTTTTTTTTAATAATTTAATTAATTCTTTTAATTTTTTATTTTTTAAAGTAATCGAATATTTTCTTTTATCTTCTTCTATTAGTTAAGAAAATCAATTTTTTATTATATATATATTTTTTTTGTGAAAGAGAATAGAGTTTTAATTCAATTATTTTGTTTTATTGTCTTTTTTATGTATGTTAGAACATTTTTGTTTCTTTATTTTCATCATTATATTTATCTTTTTTAAAGGCTTCTTATTTATTTTGAGTTAATAATAAACCTTTATTAATTTTACATTTGTTTTTGGTTTTTTTCATATAAATTGATAATTTTGTTGAGTTGGAAAAAATAAAATTTCTATCTAGTATAATTAGACAATTAACTTTCTTATTAAAAAAGATAAAATTATACTATAAGAAGAAAAATCGAATTTAAAACCATTTAAAATAAAAAATTCCCAAAAAACAAAAGAAAATTAACTAAATCATTACTATTTAATAAATCTAAAATATAAAATTTTAAAAATAAAAAAGTTAAAAAAAAAAATTAAAAAAAAAATTAAAAAAATGGAAAATAACAACTCAATTTTAGAATCAATAACTTTCCCAGAAAATCCTTTATATAATTTTCCATCAAAAACAATAGATTTAACATCATTAAATGAATACCAAAAGAAAATAGTAATAGAAAGTCAAAAAATGTATGTATCAAAAGAATATATTTATATATATGGAGGAGGACATCAACAAAATATAGAAACAAATTATTGTCTTAAAATAACAAAAGAGAATATGAAAACAGCAGGAGTTCAAATAGAAAAGAATAAATATTCATATAATATGAATCCAAAATTTTATGATGATTTAAATTGGGAAAATAATAATTATTATAATGGATTAGATTGTTCTGGTTTTATTTATGCTTGTTTTAATAAAGCAGGAATTAATATTCATTGTTCTCTTGCAGCTCATTATCCTTTAAATCCTCATTTTAAAGTTATTAATGAAGAAGATTTAAAAGCAGGAGATATTGTAAGTTATAAAGGACATGTTATTATATATTTAGATAGAGAAAAAATAAATGGGGAAGATAAATATTTATGTATTCATTTATCTTGTTCTGGTACTTTTTTAAGAACTGATTATTGTCGTGTTAAAGGAGGTATTCCTTTAACTTATATTGAAAATAAAAAAAATTTTGATTATTATAGTTTTTTAGATATTTTATCCTTTGATTTAACTAAAAATATTAGTAATTTTAAAGGATTTAATTATTTGAAAGATGGATTTAGTTTATTTAAAAGATATTTTGAAATATTATTTAAACAAGAAAACGCAAATGGGATTTTAAATATTCTATTTAATTGTTTTATTCCTTTAATGAATGCAATTTTATTATCTAGTTGTGTTGAATTAAATGATGATGAATGTGAATCAAATAAAAATCTTTTAAATATTATAAAAAGTGAAGAATGGATAAATAGAATTAAAAGTGCTGTTGTTGGAAAAGAAGAATTTTTAGTTAAAAAATTAAAAGATATTAAACAATTGATTGATGAAAAAAAAGGTGAACAAACTTTCTATCAAGTTTCAAATATAGTTAATATTGTATTTAGGTAAATTTTATATTTAATTCAATTATTTTAATTTATTTTAAAAATTGAAAAAAAGAATAATAAAATAAATATAATTTATATATATATTTAAATAATAAAATGTCTTCTGAAAATAAAATAGAAGAACAAGAATCAACAGTAAAAATTATAGAAATAAATGGAAAAGAAACAAATGAAAATAATATTAATAAAACACCAGAAAATGAAAATTTATATTTAAATAGATTTGAAAAATTAAAAGAACTTCAATCATTAATTAAAAAAGAATCAGCAATGAAAGAATTATGTAAAAATAAATAATTTATTTTTATTAGTTATAAAAACAAGAGATGAAGCAAGTGCAAAAATAGGAGAAGAATGTCAAAATTTATATCAAAATAAAATAGCAATTTTAGAAAAATTTGATAATTCAATAATTCAAGAAAAAAATGAAGAATATAAATTAAAAAAGAAAAATATAAAAGAATCATTTTTTAAATATAAATTAAATGTAAATGCAACTGATTCAATAAATCAATGTTATGTATATATTACTAATTTTTTATTTGCTTTAAGAAATGATCAAGAATTAATGTTTAAAATAATTCAAAAAGCTCCAATTAATCAAGAAGCAGAAAAATGTTTTTCTTTATTAATAATGAATAATTTTTACGAAAATATATTAAGTTCAAATTATATTGAAAGTGAATTACTTGCTTTAATTGAAAGATCATTAAATTATGAAATAAATAATTTAAATTCTAAAAATGATTATCAAAAATTTTTAAATCCTTCAGCAACAGGATTTTTATTAGGAGGTTTAATTTCTAAAAATGATGTTAAATCTTATTTTCAAATGATTTTAAAAGGAATTTTTGAAAAAATGGAAAATAAAAATAAAAATTGGGATTTTGCAGTTCAATCAATTGCAGAATATGTATCAAAAAAAAAGAGTATAATGATGAAAGAAAAAAATAAAAATTTACAAAAAAAAAATTCATCAAATCAATATGACAATTCATTTGATTATAGTGGTAGAAGTAAAAAAGAAAAAGAAGAAGAAGATAATTTTTTTTTAGGAACTTATACACCTGATTTAAGAATTAAAGATTTAATTGCTAAAAAAGAACATTTAAATGAAGATATGAAAGATTATATTCAAAAACAAATAGATGAAGGAAAAAATGATGAAAATATTTATTCTACTTCATTTTTTTTATCTCAAGTTTATTCTTCTTCTGATGATGCAGGTGAAGTTTTAAGTTATTATCAAAAAGATTTTATGAATTGTATAGAAATAATAAAAGAAATATTTAATTTATTAAATCAAAATATGCATTTAGTTCCTTTTTCTATTAAATGTGTTTGTAGAATAATATCTATATTAGTTAAAAGAAAATTTAAAGATATTTCAAAAGTAGAATTAAATGCTTTTATTGGACAATTTTTTTTCCAAAAATTATTTAGTCCAATATGTAGAAAACCAGATTATAATGCTTTAATAACTTCATTTATTATATCTAAACAAACAAGACAAAATATAAATTATACTTGTTCAATTATTAATCAATTAATTTCTGGTAAATTTTTCAATGCTGAAAAAGCTGCAAGTTATACTCCATTTAATTGGTTTTTTATTCTTGATTCAATGCCTATGGCTTTAGAATTTTTTGATAAAATTATTAATGTTACTTTACCTCCTTATATTGAAAAAATTATTGATAATAATAATGATGATAATTATTATTATAATTTCTTTGAAGAAAATAAAGATGAATTTGCTTTTCAAAAATCTATTTGTTTTTCTCTTCAAGATTTTAATTGTTTATTTAATATTGCCAAAGAAAATAAAGATTTTTTCATTGCAGAACCTAATGTTAAAGGTTTAAGTGAAGAATTAGCAAAAAAAAGGAAGAACGAAAGAAGATTATTTGGTTTAACTATTGATAAATTATCTATGAAAGTCCATAATGATAAAATTAAAAATCATTTAGAAAAAGAAAAATCAGAAAAAGTTATAAATTTTTTTTTAAAATCAGATACTTCATATAATAAAAAATTTTCAGAATTATTAAATATAAAGCAGAAGAAATCATCACCTAGTTTTAATATTCCTGAATTAAAAGAATTAAGTTCAGAGGAAGATATTCAGAAAAATAATTTAATAAAAATACAAAATTGTTTATCAACATTATTATTTAATTATAGAATTTTAAATAAATCTGATTTTTCAGAAGGAACATCAGAAGATACAATAAATATATTAAATGAAATTTTAAAGTTTTTAAAAACAGGAAGTTTCGTTTTAGATAATACAATACCAACAGATTGGTATGTTCATACCTTAATAAAATTATTAAAAAATGTTCCTGAAGAATATAAAAAAAATGACTTTGAATTAATTTATGAAAATTTAACAAAAGAATTAAATGAATCAATTAAAAGTTTAGATTTTGCTGAATTAAGTAGAATATTTGAGAGACTAAAATATACTGAAAGAGCATTTAAAAATATAAATAAAAATTTACTTGCAATTAATGAAATAGAAACTAATAATATAATTAAAAATTTTGTTGAAAATCATAAACTTGAAGTAGAAATAAAATTCAATTTTACAAATAGAAAATTTGAAATTCAAAGATGTAATTATGGAAATGATGAGCCAATATTAAATGAGTTTTTATTTGAGGAGTCTTTAACTAAATCAAAAAAAAAACCGAATGTATTTAAAACAATATTTGAATTTGCTAATAAATTTCCTCCTTTAGTTTATTACCAACAAAAACAAGGATATGAATTATTTGAATTAGAAGAAGAATTTAAATTACCAGAACAATTAGAAATATATTTTAAATTTGTAAAAGAAGAAATGAAAAAAAATAAATTATTTCATCATTTAAAAGATGATCCAAGAGGATTTCAATTAATATATCATAATATAACAAGTTATATAATGGATAAATTATATGATAAAATATTTCCAGTTGAACCTGATATTGATGATATTTGTATATATCAAAATTCAGTTCGTTTAGCTTGGATAGAACCAGGAAATTTAATAAAGAATAATAATTATAATTTTGATAATTTTTTACCAGAAACAAAAGAATTAATTTTAAAACTTGATAGTGAAAAAGCTCCTTTAAAAAAAATAAGATGTTTAACTGAAGTTGATAATAGAATATCTAATATTATTGCTTTTAATAATGGAGGTGATTTTGTTGGAGTTGATGATACTCTTCCAATATTTCAATTTGCTGTTATTAAAGCTCAACCTAATAAATTATCTTCTAATTATAAATATATGAATATGTTTTTAAATAAAGAATTAAGAAGTGGTCCTCATGATCATTTAATTTCACAAATGAATGTTATTGGAGAATTTATTAAAACAATTACTTATGATAAATTAAATGATGTTACTAAAGAAATGTTTGTTAGAAAATGTGAGGAAGCAACTAATCAAGATTTAAGTCATTAAAATTTTTTAAATTATTTTTTTATTTATTATTAAACTTTAACATAATATATTGATTTTCATTCAAATATTGTTTTTTTTTAATATTTTATATATTAATTTGTTGATTAAGTTATTATATTTTTTAAATAATATTTTATAATTGAAAAAATGATGTTATATTGTTTTGAATGTTTTTGTGGAGTTATATTACTTATATTAATTTCAAGGTTTTTAGTTGTTTCAAGAAAAGCAAAAAAAAGCCCAATATTTATTTTAGTGATTAATCAATTAATTAGATGTCTACTTAAAAATATAGGATATATAATACAATCAATTGATAAAGAGAAATATATTTTTTTTAATGGGAATGATTATGGGGAGTATTTATGTAATATTCAGCTTTTGATTTTAGTTAGTATGTCATCTTCAATAGATTTTTGGGTTAATTTAATTACATTATCAGTTTATTTTTTGATTATTGATGTAAATAATTATATCATAAAATTTCCTTATTCATATTTAATATGTGATTTACCTGGTATTATATTATCGATTATTATTTTGGCTTTAGATTTAAAAGAAAAAAATACATATAATTGTTGGGTTAAAGAAGGTACAAATTTTATTGTTGTTCTTTTTTATAGTATGAGGTATTTAAATTTGATAATTAATACAATACTTATGATTTTGATTTTACATAAATTTTGGGGTAAAAAGAATATCTTATTTGTTAATGAAGTTTCTCCAGAAGAATCTTCAAGTTTTTATACTACTTCTAATAATAAAAAAGTTAAAAAAAAATTTATTTTTTCTTTATTAGTTTTTCCTGTTGTTGGAATTATTGGAATTATATTTCCAATACTTTATAATTTAATGAATTCAAATATAATTGCTCTTTTCTTTATTTTAAGTACATTAATTACAAGTCTTTTATATCCAATAGGATTAGGAATTTTTAATGGAATTTTTAACTGTTCAAAAAATGAATTAAACCAAAGCGAAGATATTGAAGGTTCTTTTGAAATTACTGATAAGTAATGTAAATGCATTTATTTTATTAAAAAATATTCACTTATTTTTATTTTTTTTTTATTTTGTAAAATTTATTCCAATTAATAAACATAAAAACAAATCAAAATCACTTCCATAATTATGATTATTATTAATTTCATTTCTTCATCTTTTATGATTATTAGATTTTTCTTCTTTAGTATATAAGATTATAAATATCCTTTTGAGATTTTTATAATTATTATATTTTCAATTTATCTTTTATTTCCGTTGGATTGTTTATGATAAAAGACAAAATATTTTGCCACCAAATTTTTTTTCTTCTTTTTCCTTTACTAAATATATCTAACATGCAAATATTGGTCAAAGGATTTTGGCTTTTATTTAATTTTTTAAAATTAATTAAATTAAATTTTTTGATTTTTTTGTTTATTTTGTTTTTTCTTTTTATATTATTATTTTATTTACAATAATATCTAAATTTAAAAATTTAAAAAAATGTATTTAAATTTAAAAAAGAAAATAAATGGCTTATTTGAAAATGAAAGAAAAAATTGCAAAATTATATTCACAATTAGATAATTTTAGTGTGAATTCAAATCAACAAAGAAAAAAATATTTCTATAATATTCCAGTTTCAAATGAGAGAATAAAACATTATGATAGTATTTTATTGCAAGGAAAAAATAATTCATTTAGAACAACTAATAGTAATTCTAAAATAAAAAATGATAAAAAGATTTTATTAAAATCAAAAAGTATATTTGATTTTAACAATGATGAAAATTTAATATTTAATAGGAAAAATCACATAAATCAAAATTTCCAAAAAAAATATAATGAATTAAAAAGTTTTACAAATGATTTTAATCCAAATAGTTTTGATACACCTTTAAAAGAAAAAAATTTAAAAAGAAATAAATCAAGTTATTTTATTTTAGGAAATATTCAAAATTATAAAAATGATAAAAGAATGAGTAAAAAAGATGTTTTAACAAAAGAAATTATGTATGAATTAGGAAATAGAATTAAAGAAAATTCAAATAAAAATAAATTAAATGGAATAAGAAGTTATTCAAATTTTTTTGAGCCAAGAGGAAAAAAAGGTCAATTTAAAGGAGTTCAAGGAGTAAATATAATATAATAAATATATATTAATTGAACAAAAATAATAAATCCATTTTAAGTTTTATTCAAATTATTATGATTCAAAAAAAATATTCTAAAAAGATAATGTTTTTTACTTAATCAATAAGTAATAATAATTTTATAAAAAATGAAAATAATAAAATTTAATGAAAATATATATGTTAATCTTCTTCATCTTCACTTCTTTCATTAATTTTTTTTAAAATTTGCAATTTAGCTTGAATACTATCAATATAAAGATTAGTAATTTCTTCTCTCTTATTAGAATTTTTAACAGGATCTAATTTATATAATTTAGTTTTAAATTCAGCTTCTTTTTGTAATTTTTCAGCTTGAACTTGTACATCAAATATATTATCATATAAATTTCTTTGATTTTTATTGTTAGATAACATTTTTTCCCATTGTTCTTTATTATCAACAGAATTACTTAAATTTTGATTTTTCTTTTCTCTTTTTTTTCTCATTTCTGCTAAATAATCAACAATTTTTTCTTTTTCTTCTTCTTTTTTTTCTTCTGTTTCAGGTGTATTTGTTGAATTTGAAGTTTTTTTCAAATCTTGTGAAACTGCAATTTTAACTGGAGGTACTTTATATTTATGTGCTGCTTTTTGAATTTGTTTATTTAAATTTTTTATATCTTCTATTCTGTTTTCTCCTTTTAATGTACTTATTATATTTTCTCTTTGCTTTTTTAATTTTTCATCTATTTTTGTTGGAAAATATAATTTTCTAACTTCTTCATCGAATTTTTTCCTCCTTTTCTTTTGTTGATTTATTTTTTCTATTCTAACATTTTCTCTATTTAAAAATTCCATTTCATTTTCATAATTAATTTTATAAAATTGTGAATGATATTTAGGTAATAATTCTTTTCTTTCTTTATATAATTGTTCTAATTGTATTTTTTTTTGTTCTAATTCAGCCATTGTTCTTTTTTCATTATTTTGAACTTCTCTAGAAAATTCATTTAATTCTTTAGCAGAAATAGGTTTAAAATATTCTTTTCTTTTAGCTAATTGTAAATTCAATAATTGATTTTCTTCTTCTTTTCTAATCATTTCTCTTTCTTCAGCAGTAATATAATTTTTATCTTTTAAAGAAGGAGCTCCATGAATAAATTTTTTAGAATATTCCATAATTCTACTATTTTTTTCTTTTATTCTTTTTTCTAAAGTTTTTTGTCTATTTTTAAATTCTTCTTTTATTAATTCTTTTTCTCTTTCTTTCATATTTAAATTTTCTAGATATTTTCTTTCATTTTCTTCTTCTTTTCTTTTTCTTTCTTCATTTCTTTCTTTTCTTCTTTGAGAAACTTCTTTTGATAAAGCCATCATTGCGCCAGAAAATTTTTCTTTATCACTTTCAAAATTATCTAAAAAATTTTTTATTAAAGTTTTCTTTGATTGATTCCTATTTTCTTTATCAACAATAGCATTAATTTGAGAATTAATATCATTTAATTTTGACATTAAAATACTTTTTTCATTTTTTATTTTCTTTAATTTTTCTCTATGCATTATTTCTGCTGTTTCAGTTGGAATTGACATAAAAGATTCATTTTCATATTTTAATTGTGCTTTATTTAAAGCATTAATATTAGATTGAAGACGAGAAGATTTATTTTGTAATTTATTTAACTTTTTCATTTTATCTTCATTAGAAAATCTATTAAATATATTTGTTTTATTTGTTGTTGGATTTAGAGAAAGTTCTCCTAATTTATTATCTATATCTTCTATATTTTGATTTTTTTGATATATTTCATTTTGAATATCTTTTAATGTTTCATCTAATGTTTTTTTTACATCGTTTTGAATAAAATTTTGCTCGCTTGATAATTCTTCATTGTTTATTCTATTATTATTTTCTTTTTCAAATACATCATTTTGAAAATTTAAATTTTCTCTTTGAATTATTTCTGATATTTTTTTTTCATTATTTTCATTTAAGTCTTTATTATCTAAATTTTCTTCTTCTTCTTTTTTAATATTTTCATCATTTTCTTCTTCTTTTTTAATATTTTCATTGTTTTCTTCTTCTTTTTTTTCTGAAATATTTTCTTCATTTTTTTCAGTGTTATTTTCTAAATTTTCAACATCTTTTTTTTCTATTTCTTTATTTTCTTCATCTTTTTTTTCTACTTCTACTTCTTCTTTTTTTTCTGCTGTAGAATTTTCTTCTTCTTTTTTTTCTGATTTTGATAAATTTATATCTTCTAATTGCATATCATCATCATTTTTATTTTCAGTTTCCATTTTATTTTTTCTTTTTTTTATTTAGTTATTTTTTATATCATTTAATTAAATATATGAATTTTAAAAAAGTTATAAAAAAATCAATTTATTTGATATGTTGACGAATAAAATTTTTTTTTTTATTTTTATAAAAAATAAAAAATTGAAATTAATAATATTAATATTATTCTTAAATATTTGATAAAAAATTTCAATAAATATCCGTTTAAATCCGATTAAAACTAAAAAAAATATTAATAAAAACCCATTAAAAATATAAATTAATAAATAACTTATTTAAAAAACAACAAAAAAAAACAAAATTATTTTTTAAATATTTTAAAAAAATACTTAATATAATAAAATATTTTTAACTAGCTTCTTCTCCTTCTTCTCCTCCTTCTTCTTCTTCTTTTTTAACTTCTTTTTTTTTCTTTTTTCCTTCATCTTTTTTAAAATCAGGATAATCAACACCTAAATTAATATTTCTTCTGCTTCTCATCATAGTAAAATTTCTATAATTCATTTCACCTTGAGGAGTATTTTGTAAAATTTTTTCAATTTCAAGAAGAATATTTTTATCTAATTTCTTATAAATTTTCATAGCATTAATATTTTCTTCTAATTGATTGATTTTAGTTGCTCCCATAATACTAGTAGAAACATCAGGATTAATAATAACCCAAGCAATAGATAATTGAGCAAGTGTACAATCTAATTTTTTACAAATATCCATTAATTTATTTAATTTAACATCCCAATCTTGTTTTTTATCAAAATATACTTTTAAAACTGGAGTTGCATCTTTATTTCTTAAATATCTTGAATCAGGTGGAATTTCTTTAATATATTTTCCACTTAAAACTCCAGAATAAAGAGGTGAAAAAGAAGAAATTCCAATTTTATATTTTCTTAATAAATCATTATATTCATTTTCCATTTTTTCTCTTCTTAACATATTATATTGACATTGTTCAACAATAGGTTTAATATAATTTCTTTCATTACATATTTTTATTGCTTCCATTATTTGACATGAAGTCCATTGTGAAGTTCCCCAATATAATATTTTTTCATCTTCAATTAAATCATTCATTGCTTTACATGTTTCTTCTAAAGGTGTTCTCATATCATATCTATGGCAATATAATATATCTACATAATCTAATTGAAGTCTTTTTAATGAATTTTTTATTCCTTCCATAATGTGTTTTCTACTTAAAAAAGAATCATTTGGATCATCTCCATTTCTATATATTTTAGTTGAAATTACTATTTTTTCTCTTGGAATATTTAATTTTTTTATTGCTTTCCCTAAATTTATTTCTCCTTTTCCTAAACCATAAACTTCTGCTGTATCAAAAAAATTTATTCCATTTTCTAAACATAATTTTACTGATTCATATGTTAAATCTGCATTATCATTATTTGCCCAATTTCCATAACTTAATATTGATACTCTTAATCCTGAATTTCCTAAATGACGATATTCCATTTTTTTAAAATTTGGTTTTGTTTCTGGACGATTTGGATCTAAAACTTCTTCTTCTATATTTTCTTTCTCTTCTTCTTGGTTTTGCTGGTTTAATCCTTCTGGACGAGCTTCTGGAATTAAATTTTCTTCTGACATTTTTTTATATATGTTTTTTTTGGTTTTTTATTTGTTTGATTTGGTGGTTATTTTTTTATTTAATTAAAATTATTATTAAGGAAGTTTTTTATTTTTTTTTGTAATTTTTTAACTTATTTTTGAGTTATTAATTGTTTAATTTTTTTTAACTTTTAATAGTTATATTATTAAATATTAATAATTATATTATTATGATTTTAACTTTTTTAGTTTTGTTTTGTTAGAATATACTTGAAGTTATTTAAGAATTGATTTATTTTTAAGTATCATATATTTTAAATTATTTTTCAATTAATTTAATAATTAAGAGATTGAATTTCCTAATTCAGTTCTTAAAGATTAAAATATAAATTCTTAACTTGTCTTTAATATTTAATTAATTAATACTTTTTTTATTGCATGTTGTGTTATATTGAATTTAATCTTCATAAAACAAAATATTTATAATATAATTTCATTGATTTATTTTTTGATTGTATTAATTATAAAAAATATATTAATTATTTTTCCCTTTCACAGATTAACATACCTTTATCAAATACAGAAGAAAATATTAATTTATTATTAATTATACTTCCTGAACTAATTGCTTTTAATCTGTTTTTTAATAAATAAATATTAATTATTTTAAAATCATTATCAGGGTCAATAACTTGTAATCCTCCATAAACATCTTCATTACCTAAATTACCTTTCTTAAAGAAATTTTTAGCCATAATATTAATATTATGCATTTTACCTAATATTCCAGCATATAATAAATTATTTTTTTCATCATAATCTAAATTATCTATACAATAATCACTTTTTATATCTTTTATTAATTCAATATCTGTAATTTTTTTTCCTATTTGATAAACTTTAATATTTTTTTCTAAAGTTTGAGCCATAAATAATATTTTTTCCTTTTTATTATATGCTAATCCATTATTTAATATTCCTTCAGTTCCCTTTATTTTATTTATTTTACCGTTTCGATAAATATATAAATTAGTTAATTTCATACTTAATAATTTAGCAAATAATCCAGAATAATTTATAAAGAAATTTCTAAGAAATGTTATTTCATTTTTATGAAGAGGATAACCAAAAATTCTTGATGTTGTAAAATAAAATGTATTTTTATCAATAACAGCAATACTATTTAAAGTACCAAAAAATTTATTTGGTAATTTTATACTTTTAACATGAATTAATTTAATTGGATTAAATTCAATATTAACAATTTCAATTCTTTCTCCTTCAGTGTTTGCATGATTAATAATATATAATAAATTACCATTTAATAAACTTATTCCTTCTGGATTAAAATGTATTTTTTTTGGATAATTTTCAATTGGAATTTCAGTTAAAGTTTCATTTTTTAAATTTAATAATATTAATGTTCCATTTTCTCCTTTATTATTTAAGTAATTATAATTATAATATAATTTTAAATATGTTGTTGATGAGCCTATTAAATAATCATCATTTATTTTTACAAAATCTTCAATTGGTTGTTTTGAAATTAATTTCTTACATTTTGTTTTATTTGAAAAATTAATTTCTTCAACATTTTTAAAATATTCATTATATGAAATATCATTACTTATCATAACAGCAAATAAAAGAATAATAAAAGAATACATTAAAAATCTTTTTTTTATCATTGAAATAAATACTCAAATCCTTTAAATAAATATTTAAAATAATTTAGAAAAAAATAAAATATAACATTATAAAAAAAATAAAAAAATAACTAAAAACCAATCAATAAAAATGGATGATACAAGAAGTCAAAATCAAAATAATTTAAATAATACAGAGCAATTTTCAACGATTTCTTCAGTAACAAGTTATAAAAAATTAAGAAGATTAGATTCTTATGTAGATAAAGAAAAATTAAAATTAGGATTAGATACTCCATTAATTGCTTATGGAAAACATTATCAAAGGACATTAACAAAAGCAAACAGAGCAAAATCAAGAATTGATGATTCTTTAAATTCAAATTCAGAAAGTAAAAGTCCTTCTAATATACATAAAAATAAAAAATATTCACCTAATAGGAAAGTTAAATTTCTTCAAAATCCTCGTTTAAATATTAAACATACAAATAGTGAACTTGATATTAGTATTAAAGATGATGATAGTATTCAAAATAATAATAATAAGAATGATTTTGAAAATAAAAAAAAAAATTTTATATTTACAAATGAAGATAAAAAAATTTTGGATTTAATTGGT
Organism: Isotricha intestinalis; assembly: GCA_023807065.1. Lineage (NCBI taxonomy): Eukaryota > Ciliophora > Litostomatea > Vestibuliferida > Isotrichidae > Isotricha > Isotricha intestinalis. The sequence goes on from JAJJLU010003735.1 coordinate 18,050, forward strand.
GATTTATCTGATGAAGAAAAAAAGAAAATTATATTATTAGGTATTAATAGTTTACCTAAAGAAGAAAGAGATAAAATTATTTTAAAAGGTATTGATAGTTTATCTGAGAAAGAAAAAAAGAAAATTATATTATTAGGTATTAATAGTTTACCTAAAGAAGAAAAAGATAAAATTATTTTAAAGGGTATTGAATCTTTATCTGAGAAAGAAAAAAAGAATATTTTATTAAATGGTTTTGACCAATTATCAGAAAGTGAAAAAAGAAGAATTTTAGATAAATCAAAAGATATTCCTGAAGAACTTAAGATGAAAATATTAAATGAAGGTATTAATTCTTTAACAGAAGAGGAGAAAAAATTATTGTTTAATTCACTTAATAAAAATTTATCAGAAAAAGAAAAAAAAAATATATTATTAAAAGGTTATGAAGCTTTACCTGAAGAAGAAAAAAATAATATATTATTAAAAGGATATGAACAATTATCTGAAGATGAAAAAAATGAAATATTATTAAAAGGTTTTGAACAGTTACCAGAGGAAGAAAAAAATAATATATTATTAAAGGGATTTGAACAATTATCAGAAGATGAGAAAAATAATATATTATTAAAAGGTTATGATGAATATTTAAGAGAAAAAGATAGATTAAGAAGAGAAGAAGAAAATGAAAAAATGAATAAATATAATAACGGTTTTTCAGATATTAATAGTATTGATGATAAATATAGTAAAGAACAAACGATTAATTTTGATAAATTTAGTAGAGATTTAACTCAAGATGAAATTGATGAATGGAGAAGAATTAAAAAATTACCTTGGTGGAAAAGAAAAGCTTTAGAAGTATTAAATATATCTGAAAAAGAATATGATAAAAATGTTTTAAGATTAAAAAATAAAGAAAAAGAAAATAAAAATGATAAAAGTAATGTTAATATTAATCCTTATAATATTAATGGTGAAAATATACCTAAAGGTCCATATACTACAAGAGGTATTAATGATTATAATAATAATATTTTAATGTTTCCTATTTATAAACAATATGAAATGGAAAATCAAAATAAAAGTCATAGAAATTTTAGAAATATTAATAATAGAATATATTTTAATTTTGATAAATATAAAAAATCTAATCCCCTTTTATATGTTTATCCACCTAATAAATACAGACAATTATATCAAACTATGAATTATTAAATAAAAATTTTTTTAATGATTTAATTTTATTTTAAATTTATAAAAAAAATAATTTATTAAAATTTAAAAATGAACAAATTAAAAAACATCAATTAAATAAAATATAATTTCTTCCTTATTAAATAAATATATATAAAAATAAAATACAAAAAAAAATTTCTTCAAAAAATCAAAAATGAAAAAAATACAAGAAGTAATATTAAAAAACGATACAGAGACAATAAAAAATCATACATCAGAAATAACAAAATTAAGTAAATATGATAAAATACTTTTAAAAGGGAATAACATATATATTAAATTTAAAGGAGCTCATCAAACAATTCCAATTTATTTTACAAAATCTTTTTTTACAATATGTAAAATGTCAAGAGCAATTCCAGAAGAAATAGTATTATTTAGTTTATATTTAATTGAAGACACTGTAACTGAAAGTGAATCTATTAGTGTTGCTGAAAGAAGTGATAAAAAAGAAAAAAAAAGAATTCCGATTGTAAATAAATTTAAAGAAAGTGTTCTTGATTCTTTAGTTAAAAAAGGTAATTTTATTGCAAAAAATCCTGATTTTTATAATAAAATTTGGAGAAGATTATTTAAAACATTATTTGTTTTTCCAATTTTTATTATTTTAGGATTAATTATACAATTAGTTAAATTTAAATTTGTTTTATTTGCATTAGTTGAGTTAATTAATTATTTATTAATTGGATTATTGGTATTTACAGCAATTTTGGGAAATATGAAAATGGAAAAAAAAAATATTCAAGATTGGGGAATTGTAAATTTAATGTTATTAGCTATGATTTGTATAAGTTTAATTTCTTTATTATCTTGTTTTATTCCTGCTCTTGGAGGATCAATTTTTGAATTATTAAATTCTGGAAAAATTCTAATTATTCCTTTTTATTTATGTTTAGGTTTTATTTTGTTTACTATTTTATTTTTAAATATTGAAATGAATAAATTTTATGAAAAATATCATGAAGAAGAAGTACAAGGGAAATTATTAGATGATATCCAACAATAAATTGTAATAAAATAGAAAACGATTAATCAATAATTTCATTTTAGTTTTTATTTAAAAATTTAATGAGCAGAAAAAATTTCTAATTTAATTTATTTAAATAATAATATATTTTTATTTTAAATCTTTTTCATTTTTCATGAAAAGAATAATTTTAGAATTATAATTATTAGGATAATAAAAAATATCATGAGGCATTTTAAAACATTTAATTGAAAATGATTTGATAAAATACATTTAAAATAAATATAGATAGTTAAATTATAATTTTAAAAAGTCAAATTATTTGAACATTATCAAATTATAAATAAAAATTTAGAAACACAAAATTTTATGGTTAAAAATATAAATAAATAATATTCCTATCTTATATTACAATAATGAAATAAATTAATGGATAAATATTAATGATATCATTATGATTTTTTTAAAATTTTTATTTGAAGTTGCCTTAATTGATCATAATAACATCTTCCTTTAACATTTTTATCTTTATTAAGAATTTTATGCCTTAGTTTTATTGAAGTTGATTTATAATTTTTAACATTAATAGGTTTATATTTTTTATTAACATCTTGAAAATAATTATCAATTGAACTAATAGTATTATTGGTATCATCATTAAAGATTGTTTTATTAAGATATACTTTTGTCCTAAAACTTTTATTATTATAATATTTTGAAGTACTATCATTCACACTTTTATTTTTATCTAAATTTTCCATTATCATATCATTTAATACGAAATAACCAGAATCTGCATTTGATTTATTTTCCTTAAAATATCTTACACTATCAGTGTAAGTTTCATATAAGCTTTTTTGAACTTTAGATATTTCATTTTTTAATCTTTTATTAGAAGTTTTATTTGGAAAAGTATAACTATTTATAAGATACAAATTATTTTTACTGTTTAAATTTATTTTTTTTTTTTCTAATCTGTCTTTTAAATAATTGTTATTAAAATTAATTCTTCTCTTTTCAAAAGAATTTCCAAAAAGAATTTTTCCAGTATTTATTATATCTTTTCTATAATTCCTTTTAATGGGTAAAGATTGATTAAAATTATAATTAGTTTTATTAAACATTAAATTCCTTTTTCCAAAAAATAAATTTTTAAAATTTTTTTCTCTTTCAATTTCCAAAGAAATTTCATCTTCAATTTTAGCTCCATTTTCTTTAGATTCATGAGCATAAAAAGTATTAATTAAACTTTGTCTAATAATTAATAATCTTTCTACATATTTATTATATTTTTTTTGGTTTAAATTATATTCATTTTCTTTAACAATTTTAAAAGTACTTTTCATTGAATTGAAAAAATCATAAGGTAAAGTAAATATTTCTCCTTTAATAGAAGAACATTCAACATCAAAAAAACATTTTTTAGTTTTAGAATTCATAAAATATTCACTTCCAATAATTTCATGATTTGAAACTGAAAATAATTTAATGTTCCTTTTATCTTCTAAAAATCTTCTATTTTTTTCAGGACCAAAATATGCTCTTAATTCAGCTAAAATTTGTACATGTTCTAAATTCAAAAAATTCTTAATTTGATTTGCTTTTGAATAATCATCTAATTTATTTAAATAATATTTTATCAATTCAATTAATTCATTAAATGACATTTTAATAGAAATATCAAAATTTCCTTCTCTAATAAAAACTAAATTTTTAATTTCTTCATTTGTAGAAATAATTTTATTTCCTTTATTAACGGAAACAGAAATAAAATTATTATAATATCTTTTATTAATAGCATAATAAGTTAAACTTTTAAAAATTGGGAAACCTAAGATAAAATTTATATTTTGTCTTCTTTGTTTTTCAGTATAGATTTTAACAGAAATATCATAACCTTTTTTTTTCAATACTCCAAAATCACAATTTGTATGTGCAATCATTGTTGCATTTCTTTGACTTGAAGCATCACTTAAAGCCATTTCTCCAATTAAACTTCCAGTTTTTTTAGTTATTATTTTTACATAGTCATATATTATAAAATGATTAATATGTTTATTTGGTATTTCTATATTTTCTTCTAAAGGTTTATATACTTTTAATCTTTCTATATATTGTTCTGTTGATATATTATCTACTGTTAATTCACTAAAATCTTGATTTTTTTTATTAAATAATTTACTTAAATATGATAATTTTAATTTAGGTTCATCTATTAAATCTCTATATTTTGGTTCTAACTGATTTAAATAATATGATAAATTATTTTTCTTTGAAGCTAATCTATTAATTGATTCAAGCATATTATTTTTCTTATTTATATTTGAAAAATATTTTCTTGGAAATTTAAAAGGAGAATTAGTCGGAGATTTATCTTCTGATTTATTGTCTTCAATATCTAAATATTCATCATTAATAATTTCAAAAGGATAATATTCAAAATTTTCTTTAATAACATTCAATAAAATAGAATATTCTTTATATTTAATGAGAGTGGCTATATATAAATGAAAATTTTCTTCTTCTAATCTAACTAATTTTTTTTGTTTAATTAATATATCAACTTCACCATTTAAAACTATAAAAGCATTTTTACCTTTATCACCATATCTACAAATTATTTTATTTTGAGGATAATTTTGATATTCTAAATACAATGCTACAGTTTGAAGTAATTCTTTTGGATTAGTTTTCGCTTGTTTTATTAATAATTTTGAAAATTCTTTCATAAAACATAAATAATCATATATTATTTCATAATCAATTGAAGTTTTTTGAGGTTTTGATATACAATATAATACTTTTTCTAATAATAATTCTCTATTTAAATTTAATTCTTCTAAATTTGATAAAAGATAATAATCATTAATATCTGGATCATGTGTTAAATATCTATTTGAACTAATTACAAATTTTAATCTTTTATTTAATGTATCTAATAATTCTTCATTTGTGATTGTTGATAATTTTTTTGAACTTAAATGAAGAAACTTATTTTTCATTTTAATGGGTTTATTTGATTTTCTCTAATTATTTTATTTTTGAAATCAATAAATATTTTAAAAAATAAAAATTAATTATATTCAGTGAAATAAAAATGATAACATTAAAAAAAAAGAAAATTAGGAGGAAAATTAAATAGATTATTAAAAATTTGAAAGAATATTTAAATAAAACACATATTTCATATAGATAATTAGATAATTTAAATAACTTAAAACAGGCGAAAGGACTATTATTATTTTGACTTATACCACGGAAAGATGAATATTTTTTCAATTTATAAAAAAATAGAAAAAATGAGATTTTATTAGAAAAAGTAATAGAATAAACTTTAAAAATAATTTTTGTTTATAAAGTAATTTTTAATTATATTTGAATAATTTTTGTTTTTATATTTTAAATTTGTTTTTGATGGAAAAAAGAGTGAAACGGAAAAAAATAATTCAAAAATGGCTATTGATTTAAATACTTCCAAAAAAATAATTTATCAATATAATATACATCAATTAAATTTAGCTTCTGTTGAATTTGATGATAATTATTCAAATAAATGTATAAATATTCCTAAAACAGTTAATCATAAATTCATTATTAATGAAAATAATAAAATTATTAATAATTGTCATTTAAGTATTAAACAAAATGATAATAATTATGAAGAAGAAATATCGCATTTTATTGATGAAAAAAAGATAAATTTAAAAAAGAAATTTCTAAAGTAAATGATAACAAGAAAAGAAATAAGAAAAAAGTAAAAATTATAAATTTAATGATTCTAAAAAATCAAATTTCTTTTAGTGAAATTCAGATTAATTTTATAGGAAAAAATAAAGAAATAAATCCTCATGAAAATGCTAAATTAAAACATAATAAATTAATACAAAGATTTTCAAATAAGTAAATTAGAAATTATTAGGAATTGAAAAATGAAAAAATGAAAAATGAATTTTTGAAATAAAAAATAATTTTTAATCAGAAAATATATTTTCAATAAATTTAAAAATAAAAAAAACATTAAATGAGAAAAAAGATAAATTTATTATTTAAGAACCTTTTCAAATAAATATTTTAGTTGATTAAGATGATATTATTCCAACATCAATTGATACAAATAGAGAAGGAAAATTAGATAAAAAAAAATAACAAAAGATATTAATTCAATTTCTCAGAATGTTGAAAAAGTTAATAATCAAATTTATAAATGTGAAAAATTTGAAATTTATAAATTCAAAAATAATAAAAATATATTTCTTAAAGGTTAGATGAAACTCAAATATTTTATTACAAAATGATTATTTATATGAAAAAGAACCTAATAAAATATATAATAAAGAAGAAAAAAAGAATTTGAAAAAAATAGAAATAACATTATAAAAGAAAAAAATCCTATTCAAATAGTCAAAATAATAAAAATTTAGAACATAAAAATAATAAGACAAATATAGAAGAAAAAGATATTTTAAAACATTCTAAAAATTATAAAAATTTATTCAATAATAATGTCCAATTGTTTCAAGAGAAAAATTATTTGATGAGATAACATGTGAAAAAAGAACAAATTGTTTCTTGGAGCTTGACAATAATAAAGAGGGAAAATTTAAAACTCTTAGAAAAGAAGATTCACAAAAAATAATAAGCAATAAAAAACAAAAAAAAAATTGAATAAAAATATTTAATAGAATTGTAAAAATATGAAAGAAACAAAATCATTAAATTTAAAGGTAAATAATAATAAAGATAAAAAACTGTATATACAAATGAATGTGAAGAAAAATGATAAAAAACAAGTGAAAAAATAAATATTAAAGAATTAAACAAATATCTTGATAATCATATAAATATAAATATTAAACAAAATATTACAAATCATAAAGAAGATTATTATTTTTTCAATGAATCACATAAAAGTACTGTTATTAAAAAGCCAAACAATTTTAATGTTCAAAATACTGTAAATTCAAATTCAAGAGATAAAAAATCCAAAATAAATTGAATTGATTTCTTGGAGTTGGAAAAGCATAAATCAAATAAAAGAATTTTTGAAGAAATAAAAAGTTTATTATTATATGAAAGTAAATCTTTATCAAATAAATTAAAAAACCTTGAAAATAATAAAGAAATAGGAGATAAAAAAAATAAATATATTGGATGCAAATATTTTTGAAAATGTATCAATGTATAATATTCATATACTCCTTTAAATATAGATAAAAATTTAATTAGTTTTATTCCAAAAACCATTTCTAAATATGAAGAATTAGGATTAAATACTTTTAAATTAATTTGTGATAAACATTCTAGATATAAATATGTTACAACTCATTTATTATATAGTCAAAATAGAAAAAATGAAATAATAAAAAATTATGAAACTGATAAATTAAATCTTTCAGATTGTTTTAAAAGAATAATTTATCCTTAAATAATTTATATGAATCATTAATGAAAATCATTTAAAAGAATAATATATTAATAAAAGTAATATTTTATTTACAAAATTTTAAAATTAAATATTTTTTTTTATTAATTTAAATGTCTGAATCTTTGAGTATAGAAACAAGAAATAAATTAAAAGCAAATTTTAATAATTTTGATAAAGATCAAGATGGTTTAATTTCATATCAAGAGTTAAAAGAATTAATGAAACAAACATCAAAATCTTTTATTGAAGCAGATTTACAAGATTTATTAAATGAAGTAGATATAAATGAAAAAGGACAAATTAATTGTAAAACTTATATTGATATTATTTCTAAATTAAATAGAAAAAATGATACTGATGATGAAATAATTGAAGTTTTTAAAATATTTGATAAAGATAATTCAGGTTTGATTTCTACTAAAAAAATTATGGATGTTTTTTTAAAAATTGATGAAAATATTAAAGAAGAAGAAGTTTTACAAATGATTAAAGAATGTGATATTGATCAAGATGGTTATTTAAATTTTGAAGAATTTTCTCATATGGTTAAAAATAAATAAACTTTTTTAAAATTTAATTTTATAAATTAATAAAATATTATTTTTATGTTTTACAAAATAATTTTTAAGATTTAATGGGTGATAATATTGAAAAGCTTAAAAAATCTATGATTAATTTTTATCTTGAAATTAAAAAAGAAAATGTAAGGTTAATTATAATTAAATAAAGGATGAAGAAAAAGGAAAAGAAAAAGAGGAAATAGTGGCAAATTTAAAAAGGCAAAATTTATTAACTTTATTTGAATATATTAAATCAACTTTTGATATTTCTTTAAATTTAAAAATAGAAAATGGAATTAAAGAATATAAAGAAAGTAATATTTCAACTGAAAATGAAGGTTATAGTAAAAGTTATGAAGATTTATTGAAAAAAGAAGAAAAAAGTTTAAGAGAACATATTTCAAATGAAAATCAATTAAAATTATATATCGAAGGTCTTTTAGACGAACAAGAAACATTAAAAAAGAAAAATAAAAAATTATTGTATAAAATAGTAATATTAATATAATATAATATAATATATAGGATTTACTAAAAGATTTTAAATCAAAAGCAATAAATTATTGTTTTAAAATTGACAATTTACAAAATGAAATAAAAGATTTAAAAGAAAAAAATAAATCATTGAATACAGAATTAGAGAAATTAAAATCTCAAATAGTTTTAAAAGATAAAAAAATAAATTCTTTAGAAACAAAAATATTATGTAAAGCAAATAAAAAATTAAATAATATATCATGTATAATTTCAAATAGAAAGAAATTAAATAATTCCTGCAATAATAATTCAGGATTTTCTTTTGAAAAAAAAAATAATAAGGTGAATACTTGTTTAAGAGGATTAAAAATGCAAGAAAATTTAGAAAAATATAAAAAATTAACAAATGAACGTGCATCTCAGATATCATTTAATAATGATTTAGAAATAGGGAATGATAATTTGAATTATCTTAAAAAAAATAAAACTCCTATAAAAAGAATTCAAATATATAATAAATATGGTAATTTAGCTGATTATTTAAAAAATGAACAAAAAAAAATTAATACTAAAAAAAATGATCGTTATAAAGAAGATATTCAAAATTTAAGTGTAAATTATCCTAAAAATAAAAGCTTTTCTAATTCAAATATTATTGATAAATTAGATGTGAATGTTCGTCAAGATTATTTCAATAAACACACATCTTTTAGGAATGAAATGATAAATAAATAAAATTAAAAGTCAATTGTTATTTAATAGTGTAAATAAAAGTAAATATAATTTCAAAAATATGTTTCTTTTGTTCTAAAATGCAAATAATTATATTATTGAATTAAATTTGAGTTTATTGATTAAAAATTTATAAAACTTCTTGATTAAATATTTTAAAGTTTAATAATATAATGGGCATTTTAAATGGAGCTTTTAAATATAAAATTAATTTATTATTATTATAAGATTTGTAATTTTGAAGAATAGAAATGAATATTAATAATAGTTTTATTAATGTGATTAGAGATAAGAGAATTAAAGATATTTATGGAAATGATTTAATTTTATTTATTTTATATATTAATAATTTTTTTTTGAATTTAACTTTTATTTCATTTTTAAACATATACATTTTACATAAATATTAAAAAAAAATTTTATTATTTTTAAACCAAAATAATTAAATAGGAGATGAAATCAAAATCCCTTTAAAATAAATATAAATAAAAGATCAAATAAGAAAAAAAAAAAGATTTAATGGAATATATTTTATAGTGGTTTTAATGATAGTATAATAAAATTGTCAATTTATTTATATTTCTTCAAAGAATAAAAAAAAATATATATATTTCTCTTAATCTAATATATTAATTGGAATAATGTTTTAAACATATTGTATACATTCAATGAATATATATCCAGAAGAAATTTTATTATATTGGGGATTTTATATTTGTAATTATAATTATAAATTAAAAAGATATTATTCAATTTGTAAAGTTTTTAAACTTGAAAAATTACATCATTATTCTATTTATAATGTTTATATTTTAATTTAACTCATTATTATCCTGGGGTTAATAATTATATTGATTTTATAATAAGAATTATTTCATGAAATTATTATTCATTAAAAAATTTAATAAATGATTGAAAAAAATTTTTACTCAAAGAATAAAAAAGAACAAACAAAAAAAAAAGAAAAAAAAAACAACGAAAACTTAAAATCAATAAAAAAGCCTTTAAATATTACTTCCTCATTTTTGTAACTGTTTTTTAGCATCAGTAAGTGGAACATAATTAACAGACAATACTTTTTTTTCTTTGATATTTCCTTCAGAATCTTTATCAATAATATAAATCCACTGAGATTCATATTCTCCTCCAACAGGAATAAACATTCTTCCATTCTTATCTAATTGATTAATTAATTCTTGAGGAATTTGAGGAGCAGCAGCACCAACATGAATAGCTTTATAAGGAGCATATGTTTTATATCCCAATCTTCCATCACAATTCTCCATAACGACTTTTTTTTCTTTTAATAAATTTTCATGATGTTTGGAAATATTTTTAATGCTTAAATCATATAATTTTTTAATATGTTCAACACCAACAACAATTCCAGTATCATTAATCATTTTACTTAAAGCAATAGTTCTAATTTTTTTTATAAAATTGATTATATTATTTTTTATTCTTACAAGTAACCACTTCCTGAACCGACATCGAGTACATGACAAGAGGGTGTCAAGTAATTTGAGAGGTACTCCAAAGCATATGCGTGCATATGAGGAGCTGAAATTGTGGCGTTGCAGTCTATGTATTGAGGGTTGTCTGCATAGGGAGAAGAATTTGTAAAGTCTGCTCTGTCTACTTGGCGCATCGCGTTATATACAGAATCTTTTGTTATTACTTTTCTTTTTTTTAAGTGTTCTAATAAAGCTTCCATTGATGGGAGACTGTATCGGAACATTTTTTTTTTTTATTTATATTTTGTTTTTTTTTATTATTGGTATTTTTTATTTTATTGTTAATGTTTGTTTTATTGAATTTTATTTTTTTTCTTTTATTCTTTTTTAAAAATTTTTTCATAATAATTAATGATATATTTTAAATCATTAATAAAGTTTTTAAATTCATTTTCATTATTTGGTACATTTTTAGAATATATATTGTAATAATTTCTTGAAATTTCAAGCATGCCCTGAACCTCTTTAAATAAAACTTGATTTGTTTTAATATCGGATGAAGCAATATTATTTTCTTGATCATTTTTTTCTTGATGAATTTCAAAAATTTTTTTAAAAAAAGGATGATTAAAATATTCATTCCACGAAATTCTTTCATTTACATTTTTTTTAAGCATTTTACTCATTAAATCTTGTAATTCTTTATCCTCACATTTTTTTATTTTTTTATCAGATTCAATTTGTTTTATAATCATCATATCTCTTTTTCCTTCATATGGATATTCTCCAAATAACATATAATAAATTAAAATTCCAATACTCCAAATATCAAATGTTTCATTTGGATTTTCTCCTTTTAAAGTTTCTGGTGGTGTTATTAAATTAAAACTTCTTAATTTTAATTCATCTGTATCTCCTTCTTTAATACATAAATTCATTCCATCTAATTTAAATATAAATGTATTCAAATTTTCATTGGAAAAAAATATATTTGAAGGTTTTATATTTCTATGAATTATTTTTTTTTCTCTTATCATTTTGAAAACTTTATTTAATTGAGATAAAATTGATTGAATATCTCCTGGTGATAAATGATTATTTTTTATTTTAATAAAATCTTCTAAATTTCCTAAACTATAATCACTAATTATATACATATTATCTTTTGTATTTTTTGTATCAAGTATTTTTACTGTATTTTCTGACTGAAATTGATTCATATATTTTAATTCTCTTTCATATATTAACATTTCTTTATCTGAGTTTATGGAAAATTCTTTTATTGAAACTAATTTTTTTGATTTTATACTTTTAGCTTTATATACTGTTTTATAATCGTTACTTCCTAATATACTTAATTGCTTATAATCAGTTTGCCAAATATTGGATGACATTTTTTTTCTATTTTGAAAAAAAGATTTAATGTTTTATATTTTTCATTCAAATGAAAATAAATTTTTTTTAGAATTTTAATAAATAAATATTTTTTTATATAATAAGATTTCAATTAAAAGTGAAATAACAAATATATAAATAGGTTTATTTTCATTAAGGAGCAAATAGAAGAAGATTAATATATATTAAAAGAAACCCAAGAAACAATTAATAATATATTTAATTTACTTTTTACTTTATCAATGTTATCAGTTTATTCTCAGTATACATTTTAAATAACATTTATTTTTTAATAAGCAACTAAATTTGTTAATGATTGCAAATATTCTAAAATCTAAATTAAGAAAAATATCAATTGGTTTATTAAACCGAATTTTCTTTTTTTCTCATTGTTTTTATTTATTTGGAAAAATATTAGAATTCTAATAAATAAATATAAATCATTTCATTAAAAAAAATACCTAAATTATAATTTATAGGGGATAAAACAGGCAATAATTGAAAATAAAGGATGAAGAATATTTGAATTTTGGAAAAAATATCAATTTTTTTTAGAGAAAATTTCTTCACTGTACATCTATTTTGAGTAATTACATTTTTATTTATATATTTTGAAGCAAAGTTTGTGGTCATGAATCAAATTTTTTTATTCAAATATTTCATTATTTTTTATTTTTGAATATTAATTATATTTGACATTTCTGCTTTAAACAGATTCATATTCATTTTTTTCTGTTGTGTTTTTCTATAAATTACTTTCATTATGAATTAAATTTAACATTAAAAAAAATATTTTTTTTTGTAATGAAATTTATGAATGTAAATAATAAATTAATATTAAAGGTTAATCATTCAAACTAATGATATACATTAAAAGGATTTTATAGAAAAATTATTTAAAAATCAGAATCATGATTTTTTAATGACTTGACTAAATTCATCAATTTATCTTTATCTTTTTTATTTATTTTTTTGATGCAATTGTCAGTTTCTCTAATAACAAAAACATTTGAAAATTTGGGTTTAATAAGTTCTTTGAAGAATATATTATGTAGTTTTTCATTTTTTTCTTTTTCTTCATTTTTTTCTTGAATAATTTCTTCACATTTTAAATTTAAGTTTTTTAGTTTTTCTCTTAATTTAATACATGAATTAAAAGAACTTTGTTTATCATATTTAATCAATGTGTCTCCTATTCTTTTATTATTTATAATAAGTAAAGAAAATGATATGAGACACAATGAAATGTATTTAATCATTTAATTTATATTTTTTTTTATTCCTATTTAATATTTTTGTCTATTTATTCTTTTAATAATCATATAACTTTGTCGTTTTAAATTTAATTGACAAGTCATAAATTTTATAAATATATTATTTTTATTCTTATATTAAAAATATTTATATTTTAAATTTTAAACAATTAAAAAAAATTTACCAAATATATCATATAATTTAATTAATATTAAAAATAATAATTACTCTTTTTGAATTTAAGAAAATAATGACTCAACATCAACTTCATGAATTACTTCTTTAACATTTTCATTTTTGTTTTTATCTTTATTTAATTCTTCTTTTTCTTCTGGATTTAAAGCAAATAATTTATCTAATTCACTTAAATTTTTCGAATAAGTAGATTTTCTATTATAATTACGCTGGAATTTATTTTTATTCAAATTAAAATATCCTTGTTTAAATTCATTATTAAACATTTTATTATTATTATAATAATTTAAACTAACTCTTCTTTGTAATTTTAGATTGTTATGAATATTAGAAAATTGATGATTATAATAATGGTTTTTTTTATCATTAGAATTTAAGTTATTTGGAAGATTACTTTCATTAAATTTACTATATCTTCTTGAATAAACAGGTCTTGAAGTATCTTTAGAATTTTTCATATGAGTAAAATCGTTTTTCTCATTATTATTATTATTTGAAGAAAAAATATTATAATTAAAAGGTATTATCATAGTTTTATTTAATTCTTCTAAACATGAATCAATTGTATAAAAAATATCTGAATTTTTTTCTAAAACCATTAATTTACTTTTCATTGGAATATTATCTTTATTCATATTTAATTTTATTAAAAAACTATAAATTTCTTGATCATTATAAGGTCCATATCCTCTCATTCCAATTAAATACCATTGTCTTTTTTCTTTTTTTTCATAAGGAATTATTTTATTTTCATTAATTATTTTTTTAATATTAGTTTTAATAATACTTTCTTCAATGTTATCAATATTAAAATCTTTATCAAAAACATCAATTGTTGTAAATTTAACTTTACCAAATAAATCATCAATGTCAATTTTTTCAATAATTTGATTTAAATCTTTTTTAATTACATATTTTTCTTTTGGGAATAAATTTTCTTTTAAATTTGTAGTTAATTTTATATTATAAAAACATAAGTTTTTATCAAAAGGTTTTAAAGAACATAAATATATTTCTGGTTCTTGAGATTCTACACTATAAACATTTGGATTAGTTCTAAAATCAAAAGGAAAAATATCTTTACAAATTGAAGGTGAATATTTACTTAATAAAAATTTGACATCCATTTTTATAATTTTTTAAACAAATTTTTATTTCATTTATTTATTTATAATAATAATTTCTAAATTATATTTTATTTAAATTTTTACATCTCTAGATAAATACTAAAATATAATTAATTTAAATTTAACTTCTAAATTTTATTTTAATAAAATTATAAAAAGCTATCATTCATATACATATTATAATCCTTTATTAATTTTAAAAAATTAAGCATACTTTACTTTAACATATCCATTTTGCACTAGACCAATAAATTTTAAATTAAAATAATCTAAAGTTTTCATATTATTTTCATTAATTCTAATTTTATATGTATCCATACTTTCTTTTGAAGTAAAATCTTTATGCATCATTATATATTTTAATAAAAATTCTAAAAATTCTTTTGGTTCAGGAGAACCTCCAAAATCAGATAAATAAGGTTGCATAAATTTAGCAATATATAATTCATCATCTTGATAATATATATGATTTTGAATAAATTTAAAAGTAATATCATTTAATTGTTCATCAACTTCTTTTTCGTTAAATATTTTAATTGTTAAATCATCTGTATCATATTCAGTTAAATCATTTAATATTAATAAAGGTCTTAAATCGTCAAAATTTGGAAGTAAAGTACATTTTTTATCACTTTGATATACTAATTTCATATAACTTCCAGGAACAGGCTTATTATTTCTAAAAACAACATGTTTTAATTCTAAATTATTTAAATTGAAATTTTTGAATTTATATGTTATTCCAATATTATATTGGAAATAACTTAATAAGCCTGCCTTTGTTTTATTATTTTTTTGAACTATATTAAAGAAATGATGAATCAACATAATTTGATAAACATTTAATAGAAACGCTAAACGAGCTTTATTATTTTCATCATATGGAATTTGGAAAATATCACATTCTTGAAAATAAGAAATTCCTTGTTTAAAATTAATATATCTTTTATCAGTGGTAATTAAAAAGAATGGATCTTTAATATTTTCACTTTTTGCTAATGATTTTCCTTGTTTTAAAATAAATTGAGATAAAACAAGAAAATCAAAATTTTCAGGTTTGTTTTTTTCATCAAAAATAGTATAATAACATATATTAGAATTATCAATATTTCCAGAAATACTTTCAAACATTAAAAGAGAAGATTTAAAATAATAATTACTTGGATTTTGCATCATTTCTTCAACATATTTTTCAACTTCTTCTTCATTTTGAATATCTTTAATATTATAAGAAAGAGGAACAAGAGCACCACTCATTAAAATTTGTTTTAATAAATTATTTATAGATTCTTCTTTATAAGATAAATTTTCATTTTCCCATTCTTTTATTTTATCAAAACTTTCTAATAAAGCATCTCCTCTTTTAGCTTCATTAATAGTATTACTGAAATAACCTGGTTTATAAGAACAAGATAAAGAATAAGAACATAAAGTACTTGCATCAGATATTATATTAAATTGTTCGTCAGTAAATAACTTTAAAAATAAATAACAGGGTTTAACATCTTTTTCTAAATCTTTAATCCCTTCAAATCCTTTAACATCTTCCCAATTATATTTCTTAATAATTTGAGTGACTTTTTCATATACAAAATCTAATTTTAATATATCATTTAAATTAGCTCTTCTTTTAGGATCTTTTTTAAGCATAATACTAATTAAATATTTTAAATAAGGATCAGCTCCTTCAGGTAAAGGAGGATATTTAGTAGTAAAAACAAGTTGAAATAATTCTTGAGAATATAAATTAGGATCATGCCAAGGTAAACTTAAAGTTACCATTTCATATAAAACAACACCTAAAGACCATATATCAACATTATAATCATATCTTTTTTTTCCTGCTGCTATTTAGGACTTACATAATATGGTGTTCCACATAATGTTAATGAACCTATTACACCATCAATTTGTCTACTTATACCTAAATCACTTAATTTTGCAATAATATAATTTTCACCATTTATTGTTTC
>JAJJLU010003736.1:0-34793 GCA_023807065.1 Isotricha intestinalis
TAATTTAAAATAAATTTTAAATGTAAAAATATAAATAAAGATTTTATATAAATTTATCTTTAATAATAAGATATTTATTTTAATTTAGTTTTTTATTTATTTAATTTTTCTTTTAGTTTTTATTCTAAAATTAAGTTTAAATAATTAAAAAAATAAATGAATGAATATGGGAATATATACATAATATTCAATTTTATTTACATTCTAATTCTTTTTCTAATCAAAAATATAAAAAGTTATGATAATTTTCCTGAAAAATATTATCAATCAGATATGTTTTTTAACAGTGGTGATTTACAAACTAATCGTTTAATTGCAGCCAAATATTTCACTGATAATACTATTGAGATTTATATTAAAAATCAAGGATTTAATTTAAGAAAAGATTATTCACTTCAAGAAACAACAACTCATTATAATGCTTGGGAAAAAATGGAGGATAAAAGTTCATATAAAAATTTATATGAAAACTCAGTTCAAGCAAAAAATTTAACATATAAATTTCCCACTGGAAAATTTATTGAAAAAAATTACACCATAAATCACAAATTTTGGTTGATATGTGTGAGTACTTCTTGTAATATAAAAATATTATTTTTGGATTCAGATAAAAATGAAGATGTGAATAATTGTGAAACAACAGGTGCAAATGTAGAATTGATTTCAATATCAATAAAAAGAAAAGAAGAAGATCCAGCTAACCCAGATAGTGATATAATTTATAACGTAACTTGTCCCGACTCTCCAGATATTCAAGTTACGAAATTAGATTACATAAGAATAAGCTCAAACCTAAATATTTCAATGTCATTTCATTGGACAACTTTACAAACCATCGATTATAAGGTGACTCCAAAAGGAGTATATTCATTTAAAGGAGGTATATGTGATGATGCAACCAATCCATGTGTAGAAGGGTATGCTTGTATAGGTAGTGAATGTGTTAAATGTGATATATCTTGTTATACTTGCTTTCAACAAAATTCAAATACAAATTGTGGTAGAGATTGTAGTATAATAGCAACTACTGCTTTAAGTGATACAGGAACTTGTAAAATTGGTTATGTTGATTTAGCAAAATTTGCTGATTTTACTATCACTGATATGGGACCTCCAAGAACAAATAGAATGACTTTTTCTTTTTGGTATTTTTTTATTAGAAATGGTACTTCAATTGCTTCAATTATTACTGAATTTTTTACAATGGAAATTACATACAATAAATTAACTTGTTCTTGTCTTATTCCTGGGGTTGGCGTAAATAATAATAATTTAAATGAGAATAAATGGAATTATGTTAAATGTGGTTATAGTAAAGATCATGGTAATTCTACTCAAGTTTTTTTACAAGCTTATTCTGGAGGAACAAGAGAGATTAATAAATATAGTACATATGGTGAAGGAGATGTTAATCATTATAAATATTTTTTTAGAAAAAGTGAAGTTGTTAAAATTAGTTTTAATGGTTTTAGTTCTTATGCTTATTTTTATATGAAAAGCTTTTTTGTTTTTAAAGAGTATTTACCTGATCCTTATGACATTAAATATTTCCAATTAGAAAAATTTGTTTCTCCAATTACATTTGGAGAAATTATTTTATCAATACCTTTTGATTTTATTGAAAAAGATGGAGATCATTTTAACATAAAATATTATTCTTATGATTCAACTTCAAATGAAGGAATTGCGAATTTATTTATTGCATCTGATAAAGACGCAAATTTATATCCTCCAAGAACTTTTAAAAGATTAAATTTATTTACTGAACAAAATATAAAATATACTACTCCAGATTTATATGGGATTTCAAAAGTTCAAATGACTACATTAGATTTATTTAATGCATTTGATAATTATCCTTTTTCTTGTATGTCAAAACATTTTTTAGATATAAGTACAAATGATGCAACTACTCGATGTGTAGAAAATTGTCCTGAAGCTTATTCAATGATTCATGGTTTAAATAATAACAAAGGAATATGTAATTATGATTGTACTACTTTTTCATCCACTTTGTGTCTTGATGAAAATCATGAATTATTAACATTAACAAACAATTATAAATGTAAAGATGAAACAACTTATTATGATACTTTTTATAAATGTGAGGGGCTTAATGAAGAAAATGTATTATTTTATTCTCATAAATTTACCCCTGGGAATATTGTTATTGATTTATCAAAATATTATTTAAATTCATATTTTGTTGAATTTTGGATTCATATATCAAATGACTACCAAACAGATGGAAAACATTATTTATTTTATTTAAATAGTATTCAAATAAGACGTGAAGATGCCGGTAATTATGTTTGTGTTGTAGATTCAAATGTTAATGGAATAGATTTAATAATCAATGAATGGAATCATGTTGTTTTAAGTATTGTTTATGAACCAAAAGAAAATCAATTACAAAGAACAAAAGCTTATTATTTAGTAAATAATAATTTTGATTATGGAAATTTTGTGGAAAATATGGAAAAACCTCTTCCTCTTTTAAAAATATATTTTTGTGATCATGAACCTTCAACATGTGATGGTATTGATGTAGTTTGGGGAAGTGCCTTTTATAAAAATATCCGTGTTTGGGACGGAAATAAAGCACAACCAAGTATTATTAAAAGATATGATAGTTTATTCCCTAGTTCAAAAATAAATATGGTTTATTCTTTACTATTTTATTTATCATTAAAAGGAAAAGATATTGCAAATAATAAATTACATGCCCATTATTATTTTGAAAATATTTTTGATGTTAAATTTTCGTATAATACTTGGAATTTTCCTCAATATAATTATGGTAATGATTTTTATTTACCTCAAACTTGTTCATTAACTGGATGTTTTAGATGTCATACAAATACAAATTGTTATGAATGTTTAAATGGTTATTATCTTTCTAAAGGTATTTGTAAGCTAAAAAATGGTCAAAAATTTTTTAAACTTCCAATGAGTGGGGTATATCCAAAAATTATTTTAGGTGAGTCAATTTATGAACCTGTTGTAACTATGACTTTTTGGATTAAATGTTTTGGTTTTTTTTCTTCCACATTTGGGACCATTATTAATTACAGTGATGTTTTAAGAATTTCTTTTGACCCAACTGAAAATACTGAAACTACTGGTATAAATTTAATGTATTATACTGGAAGTGAAGCTATTGCTCTTGCAAATTATTACTATTTTAGACATCATATTGGAAAATGGACTTTTATAAGTGTTTCACATTATAATAAATATAATGATACTTATTATCCTTCCATGACTAGATTTGAAGTTAACGAAAATTATTGTCCTTTGAAAGTGGAAAGAACATATAATTTAAAATTTAATAATATAACTTTTGATACTGACATTTTGGCTTTATATACAAAACTAAAAATTTATCAAACTTTTTTAGTAGGAGCATATAAATATGAAATAGATAATTCATTATCTTCATTGGTAATAAAACAGTATTTTTTACCTGTTAATTCTGGGTCTAATTGTATTTTGGATGATGGTCAAAGTTATGGTTGTGATTATGATGATTTTGACAATTTAAACCCAATAACTAATTGCCATAGTTCTTGTAATAGTGATTGTTATATATCATCTAGATTTGATAAATGTGCTTGTAACTATAATAATCAACAAACAAAATTATTTTTAGGAAATTATTCTTTATTTTATTGTAATAATTCAAATTTTATAAATTTTGCAGGTGCAAATGATATAACAATAAATGATGTTAAGACGGCACATTTAACACTTAAATATACAATGAATTTTTGGGTTTATGCAAATAATTATGTTGATAAACAATTTGGAGGAATAAATTTAACTTGGACTGGACATTTAAATATGACTGTAAATTTAGCAGATGATGGTTTATATTATTTTAAATGTTCATCTCAAATGAAAGTTGATTTGAATTTAACTTTTCATGTTGGACAATGGAATTTCTTACATTGTGCAATTGATTATCCAAATTCATATTTTTATTTAAATACATATGAAGGAAGTAAATCAACAGATTTTGAAACATTAATACCTAGATATGAATTAACACAATCAACGGCAATATTGACAATAAAAGATTTGTCAAAAGAAAAAAATTGGGGAGTATTATTTTATCAATTTATAAGATTATGGTCAGATGCAATTCCTTCAGCATCATTTTTATCAAAAATTGAAATAAAATTAATAACAAGATTTAATGGATTATTACATGATTGGAATTGTTTAGTAGGTAATTTTGGGGATAAAAAATGTAATAATTTAGGTGATTCAAGTTATGATTTTACTGTAACTAATCATACTTTTATGCCAATGAATTATATTCCAGAAGCTTCATATTCAACATTAGGTTTCTGTGGTGATGAAGGAGAATATTTTGATAAAAAAACACATAAATGTGTTCAATTTACTGCAGTTTCTAATATTCAAGGTGGAAAAATGCAAATTAATGATGTTGAAGTTAGTTATAATCATAATTATGGAATTGCCTTTTGGATTCTTTTAGAAAATGATGAAGATATTAATTATAGTTCAGGAGGAATTGATATTGATTGGTCATATCATATGAAAATTGCTTTAGTATATGATTTAGATGTTTTAAATGGTTATTGTTTTCCTCAAAATTATCCTCCTTATTCAGATATTTTAGGTCAACCTTATAATCCTAGTAATGAAGATACAAAATATACAAATAAATTAAAAAATGTTTTAAACGGTGAAAGTATTGGATTGAAAAATGTTAATGGAAAATGGTTATGGATTCAATGTAGTCTTTCATATTATAATAGAAAATACTATTTTAATGATAAAGATACTGATTTAATAAATGAAATTTTATACGAAGATAATACAGATGTAATAAGAAATGATGAACCAATGGGATGGTTTTTCTCTGACCTTAAAAAGCCAAAATCTGTTTTAACAATGAAAATTCCTCAATTAACAACTTCTAAAATTTTTTTAAGAGCTTTATATTGTTTTAGAGATTTTATACCTAGAAATTATAATTTTAAATATATGGATTTGAGTTTAATGCCAAGTGAAACTTTTCCAGCACTTTCATTAGCAATCAATTTCGCTAATTATATAATAAATAAAAGCACTCGAAAATTTACAGTAACTTATCAAACTTATTCATCTACATTTAAAAGAGGAGAAGGATTAATGGAAAGTTATTTAGTAAATGTAAATAATTTACAATTATCAGCAAATTTTGTTTTTTTGCCTTTATGTAATGGTGAAAGTACTGAAAAATATGATCCAAATACTAATTTATGTGTAAGAATTGATAATTGTGATTTAATTGGATTAAATGCTGTTTATTGTATGGAAGAAAATTCTCCATTAATATGTAAACCAAATTACTTTTTAAATATATTATCAGATCAATCAACAGTTTGTAAAACCACTTGTGATACTAATTTAAGAACACCAGGTTCTGCTCTAAATATAGGAGTTTGTAATGCAGATTGTTTAGATTCTGATATTTTAAGAAATTGTCCTCATACTTTAAGTGACCTTCAAAATTATGTTTCTAATTTTGAATGTGTTATTAGTTATCCTAGAGTGGATTATCAATGTTTTATAAGAACTGGAAATGCTAATGAAAATAAAGGTGCTTTATTTTATAGTAATTGTAATCGTCCTTATAATTTCAACCATTTTTTTTCTTCTGAGTTAACTAATAGAATTTCAAAAAATGGTTATATTATTGAACTTTGGTTTATGATTGATAATATAATATGTGAATGGAATGATGGACAAACATATCATATTTTATATGCCTATCCACATGAAGTATATAGAACAGGAAATAATTTTTATTATAAAGTTTTAGGTACTAATGTTCATCAATTAAGACAAATTAATTTATATGAATGGAATAAACTTATCATATATGCTGATGTTATGAATAGTGAAATTACTATATATCAAAATTTTAATTTTGATTTGAAAGATGAAGATGGAAATGATGCAATTATCAATTTTGGAACAAATAAATTAAACACTTTATATATATATTTTTGTTCATGTTATGGAAACAATGCAGATGGATATAGAACTCCATTATGTGAAAAAAGAAATATTCAATTTGGAAGTGTATTTTATAATAATTTAAGAATATGGGATTTATCTTTAACAAATATAGAAACAATTCAAGCATACAATTCAGGTATTTATACAAATATTCCTGATAGTTTACTTGTTAATTATCCATTAACTTTGGAATATATTGATAATAATCTTTTAATAGATACTATTGGAATATATGGAGAAGATATTTCAGGAGTAATTGATCCAAATACTTATGAAATGGGTCATAGAGATAAACTAATAATATATAATTATTCAACAAAATTTGATTGGGGAATAACTCATTTAGGAAATTATATTTATGGGATAGATGATAAAACTCTTCTTGTAAACGAATGTGATCCTATATGTAGAAGATGTTATGCTCAATCACCCGAAAAATGTTATGAATGTATAAATGGATATGTATTATATGGGCAAAAATGTATATTTACAAAAGGAAAGTTCTTTTTAAAAACCCCCTCAACATCAAAAGGTGAATATTCATTTATTACTTCAACTTCAACATCAGATATAACGAAATTATCTTCATTTACAATATCTTTTTGGGTTAAATTTTATGGTGTGTTAAAAGGAGTAAATACTCAAAATCCATATATATTATCAATAAGTACTACAACATATCTTGCTTTTAGAAGAGAAGATCGTTCATTAGTTTTACTTGAAAATGGTAGAACTGTTTTTGAAGATAAAAACTTTGTAAATTATATTGGTAAATGGATTCCCATTCAAATAGCAGATTATATATCTACTGGATATCATGAAATATATCCTCATATGTTTACTTTAATGGTAAATAGAATTGATATACCATTTGCTTCAGGTTATACTATTCCTGAAACAGGAATAACTTTTTCTCAAATTAATTTAGGAAATGAAATTATTGCTTTGTTCAATGATATGAGAATTTATAGCAAATTTTATCAAGGTGCTTATGGTAAAGTTATGTCTACTAATACATTAACAGGACAAAATACTGATTTATTTATTCATTTTGAAATGAATGCTAATCAAATTGATAAATGTATTTCTACTGATGATTTAATTGCTTCTATTAATATTGTTTGTGTTTCTGATTATAGTCCTTATTTTGATGATGAGATTATTCTAAATCAAAATTGTATGATGAATGATATGCAATATTTAGAAGTTTATTATAATGAAATTACAGGAGAATATTTAAGTGGATGTGAGGATTGTTATGAAACTTGTACTGAATTTTGCTATAAAAGTGGAAATGAAAGATGCTCTTGTGATACTTCAAAAGGTGTTTATTGGTTAAGAAGGAATTCAGCTATGGAAACAATATGTGAAAAAATTCCATATCTTGATTTTAGTAATATTAAAGCAATTACTTTGACAAACCCTCCCATGACAGAAACCTATGAATATACAACAGAATTTTGGTTCTTTGTTTATAGTTATAATTTAGTGACAAACAATTTTAAAAAAATTATGATTGAATGGAATTATCATAATAAAATTACAATTTCTAATGAAAATGTATTAAGAGTTAATTGCATTCCTATTCATGATAGTACAAACACAGTAACTGATAAATATCCTGATTCAAGGTCTCAATCAATTTCATATTATAAATGGGTACATATTAGATGTGGTACAGATCTTTTAAAAGGAAAATACTTTTTATTAAGTAATGAAGCTGATTTAAGAGCAAAGAAAGTAAATTATCCTAATTATGAAACAATATCAGCTGATATAAGATTGGATCCATATAAATACTTTAAAATATATAGAAGTGATGATTCATATACAAATTTCGGATATATATTTATAAGAGAACTTAAATTATGGCAACAATATAATTTTGAATATTTAGATTCTAGATATTATGATTTTAAAGATTTATCAATAGAATCAATAAAAAAAACTTTCCCAGGATTATTATGGTATTATAGAAATTTATATGAAGAAATAGATAGTAAATTAGTATTAATAGAAGAATTATCAGAAACAAGAATTCAATTAGGTTACCAACCAGACTATATAGGATATAATATAATAGATCCAAATGTTGAAGGAAAAACTTCTCTTTTAACTTTATGTCCAAATGATGAAGTATATTCAGAAGATAATTTTGCTTGTATCCAAGATATTGCAGATCCAACAAATGAATGTGGTCAATTTGCAGATCCAAATGAAAATTGTTTAATATGTCGTGAAAATAAAAAATATCTTCATGCAGTAGATGGTTCATGTGTAGATGAATGTCCAGCCACATACTTTGGAAATGACAAAATATTACAATGCCGTGAATGTCATGAAACTTGCTATAGATGTACAAATAGATTTTATAACAACTGTACAGAATGTACAGGTTCTTTATATTTTAATTATAAAGAGAATACATGTATTGAAAATTGTGAAAGTGTAGGATTAACAAAAAGTAATACAAGACCAAATATTTGTGTAGTATTTGATGCAGAAGCTTCATTAGTAAATGTAGATACAGTAACACCAATAGATGTAAATACATTCACTCATATTCAAGCAACTGTTGTTGGAGCCACTGCTACTGGTTATACTACTTATTGGAGATTTAATGTAAGTGAAACTAATAAAATTAATACTGATTTAGGATATGAAGATGTTTTAGATGATGATGCTACTCCTTTTACTGGTGATTTAACTTTACTTGATACTCCTTTAGATCATACTTTCTTTAAAATTGGACATAAATATGTTTTTCATCTTGATATCATTAAAGAAAATGATGGAAGTAATGTTACTGTTACTGTGACTTGGGTTCTTACTATGAATCAATCACCTCAAAATGGTTATATTAAAGTCATTCCAACTATTGGATTACTTGAAACTACTACTTTTGTTATGACTTGTTATGATTTTCTTGATGAAAATACAAATACTGAAGATTTAGAATATTTCTTCTATTTTATTGAAGATGATACAAGTTCAGTTATTAATTTATCTAAAGATTGGTCTACTAATAATGAAGTTTATAGTAATTTTTCTGTTAGATATTATCAACCTCCAACTACAAAATTAGAAATTTATTGTAAAGTTAGAGATCAATATCATGCTGAAAATGTAGTATCAACAAAAATAACAATAGTTAATCATATTGATGATGATGAAAATTATGTTTTAACAGATGTATTAAGTAATTATGATTTAAATCCAGATATTGAAGATTTAAAATATTTTACAAGAAGTGAATTTTTAAAAAGTGTAAGTGTAAATCCTTATAGAGAAGTAAGACCAAATTTATATTATTCAACATTTGAAACTTCACTTGATGGTTCAAAAATATTAATGAATGATCCAAATTGTGTAGATTCATATTGTAATAGTCATGGTGAATGTGGAATTATAGATGTTACTATTTCTTGCGATTGTAAATCTGGTTATGTAGGAAATAATTGTAATATTTTAAAAACTGGTTATTCTAGATTAGCTTATTATTATCAGGAAATGTATGGAAGAGTTTTTGATTTAATTCAAAATAGAGGATTAACTATTGGTGATGACATTCTATTTAATACTCTTTATAATGTTTTTTATTCTTCTCAATTTTTCTTCCAGGATGATATATTTTTCACTAGGTATCTTGTTGAATATGTTAATTATTTAAAAAATGATGCTTATGATTTTATTTTACAATCTGACCCTTATCTTGATAAATTATTTGATCTTGCAGATTTTTTCTTTAGCTACTTTTATATTAAGTTAAATAAACAGAAATTAAGTAATATGTTTTCTTCTAGTGATTTACCTTGGAGAAATACTTCTCTTTTATTATCTCAACAAACTAATTATGAAAATGCTTTTTATATGTTTACTGATATGTTAGAGGGATTTACAAAGTTTTTAATTGAGAATAATTATCCAGATTATGATTTTGAATCAACTCATTTCCATTATATATTCTTAAAAATTACAGAATCATTCTCAGATTCAGAATGGTTTGAGCAAAATAATTATGTTAAACATTATAAATCTTATGTATTATTCATGGATTGTTTGAAAACAAAAAGAGCATCATTTAATTATTATTTAAATATAATAGAATACAAACAATATCCATATAGTTGGGAAACAACATATTATTTAAATATGACATCATCATTTTTATCAATAAAAATATATGATTTCAGAGGAAATGAAGTGTCGGTAAAAGATTGTGAAGCAGAACATCCAATAAAATTATATATATCATTTTATGCATATAATTGGATAGAATATATAAATAAACAAAAATTCCTTTTTGATCCTGAAAATTATAAATTACCAAATGATCCTGTTTTTAAAGATCCTATATTTATAAATTCTTCTGGAGCAGTTTTAAATGATACTGTTGATCAAAGAATACAAAAATATTATAGATATTATAATATTACAGGAATTTATTATACTCCAAATGATAAAGCACTTTATGATACTAAAGGAATTACTTTTGAAACATTTACAAGTGATACTGATTATATGATTTTAAATTCTGATCATTTAGATACTTTTTCTACAATGTTAATTCCTAATGTTATGGAATTTGTTGTTGATGGAAGATTTTTTTATTTAAAAAAAATTCGTTTACTTAAATGGAAAGGAAATTATTTTGGTAATCCTGGTTTTGTTACAATATTTATTTTTTTCATGTTATATTTCTTTGGTTGTTTCTTTTACTTTTTATTTGATAAAAATTATTTTGTCCAAATTAATGAATTAAATTTTTTAAAAAAAGAAATAATTAAAATTCATTATCCTTACAAACAAATAGATCCAGGTGTTAATGATAAAAATATATTTGATATGATTCCAAATTACAACCCTGAAGAATATAATAAAAAAGAAATTAAACATATGTTTGATAATGTGAATTTTGATAGTGAGAGAAATTCAGAAAATGTTTCAGAAATTGAAACAGAAAATGTATTTAATTTAAATAGAAAAAAATCATCAAAAGGAAATCCTCCAAAAAAAAGTAAGAAAAGTAATTATTCTTCATCAAATGGATCAGAAGAAAATGAAGAAGAAGATAATTATAATGGTAGTGATTTTC
Source organism: Isotricha intestinalis (assembly GCA_023807065.1). Classification (NCBI taxonomy): domain Eukaryota; phylum Ciliophora; class Litostomatea; order Vestibuliferida; family Isotrichidae; genus Isotricha; species Isotricha intestinalis. Next base: position 11,132 of record JAJJLU010003736.1, read on the forward strand.
ATTCTGAAGAAAGTGATAATAAAACAAATAAATTAATGAAAAGAAAAAAGAAAAGGAAAAAAAGTATTTTTTCAATTCAAGAGAAAATATCAATGAATACTAAAAAACATAATTTCTTTATAAATACAGATAAAACAAGACCTAATTATGTTTCATTGAGAAAATTTCATAATTCAGATCTTGAAACTCAAGGAGAAAATTTACCTGAAGATTTATTAAATGAAAAAGAAGAAAGATTCAAAGCTCTTGAATCATATACAAATTTAAAATTAGCAACAAGTGAATTTATTAAATGGAATATTCAAACAAGACATATTTTATTTGGTCCTATTTTAAATAGAAGTTTATTTAATCAAAGATGGAAAAAATTCACTATATTAATTACTCAATTATTAGTTAATTTAATGTTAATTTCTGTATTTTTAACAAATGATGAAAAAATAACTGAAAAAAAATTTGGTAAATGTCTTTCAATAGCAATTATAACAGCAATATTAAGTAATCTTTTTATATATGCAATATCCTTTTTTTTCATTACTTCAGTATATCAAAGAAAAAGATTATTTCAATTAGTTATGAAAGGAGGTCAATTAGTTGTTATTAAAGCATATAATAAAGTTAAAAAGCAAAATTTTACTTCAAATATAATTGGTTTAATTATTTGTTTTATTGTTTGGATTATTTGTTATTATATTACTTTTACTTTTGTTGCTGTTTGGCAATTCCAAAGAAAAGGTTGGATTGTTATTTTAATTTTAAGTGAATTTATTGATCTTGTTATTGGGGAATTAGGGGTTGAAGTTTTTATTGGATTTTTATATCATTATAGAAAAGACAGTAATTGCATGAGAGATTGTGGTGAGTGGTTTAATCGATTAAGATGTTATAGAACCCTTTTCCCTTAAATTTTAATTTTAAATATTATGTTTTAAATTTAAATCTTATTTTTTAATTCTGGTTTTTTGTTTAAATTATTAAATTGATTTATATAAATTTTTTTATTTTGTTTTAAAGAAATGAAAAAAATAAATTATAATAAATAAAGATATTAAAGAATTAAGTCTATTAATAGGATATTAAATGTAATAACTTCAAATTAGAATGATTCACATTAAAAACATGAAAAACACAATAAGAATCTTCCTTCTAGAAGATAACTTAAAAATAATATTTTCAATTCATCCTTTTTATGATAAAAAAGAAATTAAGCCAAATAATTTCATCTTTAAATTTTATTATTTAATAACAGAAAAAAGAAAGAAAAAAAAAAACATGATTATTTATATATATAGAATATTATTTATGAAATAACAGTTTAAATTAAAATGAAAAGATGAGAAAAAATCATTTCAAGTTAGAAAAGTATAAAGATAAATAAATAAAATTTAAAAAAAAGAACAACAAAATTATTAAAAAAATTAATAGAACATAAAGCAATGATAAATTCTTTCAAAGAATTAACTAACAAAAACAAAAGAAATGAATTTAAAATAATAATGACATAAGTTCATTATCATTAAATTACTTTATAAGTACCTAGTTGATACAACAAAAAATAATATTATGTATTTATCTTTCAATAAGTCAAATTATTATTCATGATATTTATTAGGAATTACAAAAATTTAAAACAATAAAAATATTTAATTGAATGATATTAGGAAATAAATATATTATTTTTAATTTAATTATGCTTAAATAAAAAAATGGGGAATAATAACCAAAAAAAAAATCATGTGTCATTCTATTTTACTGGAGTTAAAATATATAATAATAATAATAAAAATGATGATTTTTTAACATCTTATATAACAAATTATCAAACAACAATGAAAAAACATCAAAAAATAAAAAAAAAAAAAGATATGTATGATAAGGAATTATTAGAATTTTGTTCAGTAAAAAAAAGATTAAGTACAAATGATGCATTTCAAGATTTTTGTAATAAAAATTTTATCCCCCCCAAAAATCAAAATTCAATAAGTTTAAATCCAATTATATCTTTTACAAATTCTATAAAACATGTTTTTAATAAGAAAAATAAAGATAGAAAAGATGTATTAGGTTTATCAATATCCCAATTACAAAAAAATAATACAATATTAAGTCAAAGAACAAATATAAGTGAAAATTCTTCTATTTCATTGTTGAATACAAATCAAATGTTGGTCACTAAAAAAAATTTAAGTTTAAATAAAATAAATAGAGTAAATTCAAATCAATTTATTATAAAAAAAAATAATTTTTTCCCTCATGTAACACCTGAAAGAAGATATTCAATTAGTTTACCTTTTTATAATCCTGCTCTTTATAATAGACCTCAAATAAATGAAAATAAAGAAAGTTTACCTATTTATATATCTAAACACTTTGAATTAAATTATGATCAAAAAATTAAACGAAATGAAGAAAGAATATATGGTTTATTCATTAAAAAACCTAAAAATTTTTCTTTCATAGGAACAAAAGAAAAAGAAAATAAAATAGGATTTGGAGTTGTAAAATGGGAAGATAATAGTAAATTATTAGGGAAATTTAATAATAATAAATTAAATAGTATATCATATTTTATGAATGAATTAGATCAAACAACTTTTAAAGGTTATTACACAGAAAATAAACCATTAGGTTTTGGAATATATCATTCAAAAAATGATGATTTATTATGTCAAGGTGAATGGGTAAATAATAAATTAAATGGAATTGGAGTTCAATTATGGAATCATTCTAATTTTTTTTATGGTGAATTTAAAGATAATACTAAAGAAGGAATTGGAACTGTAAGATTTGAAGATGGAACAATTTATAATGGAGAATTTAAAAATAATAATATTGAAGGTGTTGGAATGATTTATTATGAAGGGAAAGATTATTATGAAGGAGAATTTAAAAATGGAATTATTCATGGTTTTGGAAGATTTTTTTGGTCTAATGGAAAAAGATATATTGGTCATTATAATCATGGAATTAAAAATGGTTTTGGAATTTATATTAATGATATTAAAGGATTTGATGGGATTATTGGCTTTTGGAATAAAGGAAAATTAAATGGACCTTGTATTTCTTTTAAAAAAAATAAAATTTATTATTATTTATTTCAAAATGGTCTAAGGTATAAAAACATTAAAGCAGGAATTTTTTGTTTAAATTATTTAACAAATAATAATAGAAATTATAGAAAAATATTTGATATGAATGAGAATAAATTAATAAAATTTATTAAATCTGTTATTCAAAATAATGATATTTCTTTTGAAAAAAAAGAAAAAATATATGAATATATTTAATGATATATAAATAAGTTAATGATTGTTTTAGTAGATTATAAATATGTTAAAATGTTTCTTCAAATGATTTTTATTGTCTTGAGAATATAAAAAATGAATTTTTATTGTCTTGACAATAAAATAACGGAACTTTAAATAATGAAAAATTTTAATGAACAATAATTATATTGAATAAATTTAATTAATTGAATGGAATTTTATATACTAAAAAAATTAAGAAAAACGAGAGAATAGATTCAATAAAATAATTATTATTTAAAGATTTTTATGTATTTTGATATATTTAAAATCTTTTAAATAATAATAAGAAGTTTTATATTTAACTAATAAAAACTTAATTTTTATATATTCAATTGAAAATATTTGAAAGAACAGAAATATTTCATTGTATTATAAAGAAAATTAACTATTTAAAAAATATAAATTTTAAATTATATAAATCATTTAATATTATAATAATTCAAAATGGAAAAAAAAATAAAAGAACAACAAAAAGAGAAACAGAATTATGAAGCAAATCCAGCATTACAAATTTTAAAAAGATTGAATCAAAATCAATCTTATTCTTCTCGAAATATATTTAATAATAAAATATTGAATAAATCAAATGCATTTACATCATATCAAAAGACGTTAAATATAAATACTCCAAATGATTTAAAATCTTTATCTCAAACAATAAAAGCTTTAAATATAAATCAAAATCTTCCAAAAAAAAATAATGCTTCTCCGAATAAATCTCAAAATATAATTTACAGTAAAAAAAATTGGGTTCTTCAATCTCCTTCATGTTATAAAATGAAAAAAACAAATCCATTAATTTTTTCAAAAACGTCTCCTAGAAATTGTATTCCAAACTATTCAGATAATGATAAAAATGATATTACTTTAACAGCAGATACTACATTTAGTAAAAAATTAAATGTTGAAGATGAGTCTTTTTTAAATAATACAATGACTTATTTTGACAATTCTTTTTTGGAAAATCCTTTTGAAGAAAAAAGTGCTATTTTAAATATTGAAGATATTTTAATGATATCTGATAAATATATTAGTATAATTAATTCTATTAAAAAAGGAAATGTTTGTGCTGATGAATGTTTTGAATGGTGGAATTTTTATTTTAATTCTTCCTTATATAATCAATTTGATAAGTATTTTGTTGTAGAAAAAAATAAGAAAGTTATTCAATATGCTAATAATCAAGAATTATTTTCTATTATTTTATGCTATGATTTATCTTTTCAACCTATTTTATATAATCATTTATGTTCTCTTTTACTTGAATTAATATTACATCATTATAATATTTTGTTATTGATTAGTAAGTATTTATATTCTAAAATAATTATCTCTGGATATAATATTTGGGTGAAAAAATTAGAAGAAATGATTAAAAATACTAAATCAGATTTATGTTATATAATAGAGGAAATAAAAGGTATTTGTAGAACAATATCAAATATTCAAAGAGTAATATTAAGAAATTATGGAACTGTTATTAATTATAAAGATAATTCAAGAAAAATAAAAGAATTAGCAAATATATATAGAAATATACCATCAATGAAAATAGAGCAATTAAATAACTTTTACAGAGATAAAATATATAAAATTTTAAATAAAAAAGGAAGTGTATTAGCATCAACATCATATATGGAAGAAAATAAAGGAATATTAGTTATAGATAATAAAATCCCAGTACCATATTTAAATAAAGAATCACTAAAAAAATATACTTTAGTTTTAGATTTAGATGAAACTTTAATCCACTTTAAAATTGATCCTGAAAATGAAACAAAAGGTGTTTTACAATTTAGACCAGGATTATTTGAGTTTTTAAATGGAATAAATAAATTTTATGAATTAGTAGTTTTTACTGCAAGTACACAAGATTATGCTGATCATATGATTAATTTAATAGAACAAGAAAAAATTTATTTTGATTATAGATTATATAGAAATCATACTACAATAATTGGAAGAGATTTTATAAAAGATATTAGTAAATTAGGAAGAGATTTAAGTAGAATTATTATTGTTGATAATATGGCACAAAATTTTAGATTACAAAAAGAAAATGGGATTACTATTAAATCATTTTGGGGAAAAGAAGTTGATGATAGAGCTTTAATTGATTTACTTCCTATTTTATTAAATATTGCTAAAAATAATATGGATGTTAGAAGTGGTATTGTTTATTATAAAAATGATATTCTTAATAAAGTGACTTCGAATATTTATAGATCCAGTTAAAAAATATTTTCTTTTTGTAAATTATATTATTTTTTTGTATTTATGAATTTTTGTTAAAAATATTTAATTTTTTTTAAATTAATATTAAAAGATAAAAGTTAAAAATATTTTTTTATAATTTGAATATTAAATAATCTAAAATATATATTTAAAAAATTATTATTTTTTTATTTATTTCTTTTAAAATGGAAAACGAACAAAATATGTCAAAATGTAATTTTAACGAAAAAATAAAAAATTCAAAATCTCAACCAATATACGATATGATAGAAAAGTAAAATATATGATAATAATAAAATTATTTAGATTTATAAAAGAAGAATTTCCTAAATTAGCAGATTCATTAAAAATAGACAAAGTAGCAGAAAATTTCCATTTATTCATAAATAAATTAATAAAAAAATTTTGCCAAATATGGTCAATAAAGTTAAATTATAACACAGAAGAAATTTACAATGAAATATGTGATAACTTTGAATCAATGATAACAAAAAAATTATACAATCAAATATTTTGTTCAAGTAGAAAAGATAGAGAAGAAGATTATAAATTTGATTATCTTTTAGAAAAATATCAATTTATAACACCAGATTTATTTGAAATACCATCTTCAGTTTTAGATAATAATTATTTATCAATGGCAATAAATAAATTATCAATAATAAACCAATGTAAATCACCAAAAGAAAAATTATATACTTTTATGAATGTTGTTAATATTTTATCATTAATGTATTCTAAAAATTCAAATAAAGAAACTTCACCAGGAGCAGATGAGATTTTTCCTTTAATAATATTTACTGTTATTAAAGGTAAAGTTCCTAAATTAAAATCAAATCAAAATTATTGTGATTTATTTAGACATATTTCAAGAAAACAAGGAATTGAAGATTATTATTTAGAAACTTTTAGAGCTGTTATTAATTTTATTAGTTCACTTGAAGAACATGATTTAAATGTTTCTAAAGAACAATTTAAAAAATTATCTGAAAATAGTGAAAAGAATTTATTCTTAAAATTAAAAGATTATGAAAATCCTTATTTTAAAAACCAAAATCAAGAAATGATTATTTCTTTCTTAGTTGATAAAAATATTAAAAATTTTATTAATGTTCCAATTGCTAAAAAAAATATTTTAAATATAGATAATGATAAAATTTATAAAAAATATTTTAATGAAGATATTGAAAAATTTGATAAAGAAAAATTAAACGATATGAATATAGACTTTAAAGAAGTTTTATATTTAATAAATTCATATAAAAAAAATGATTATAATGAAAGAGAAATTAAAGAAGATGAAGAGAATAAACAAAATATTTTAGATTTTTTTGAAAACAATAAAAAAATCGAAAAAGAAAATAATATAAATGGATTAAATGATAATATAATATCTCCTTTTGGAGGAAAAATTGCAAAATTAATAGATATATAAATTTTTAAAATTATTTATTATAAAATATATAATAAAATTTTTTTTTGTTAATGTCAAAAAGTGATTCAATTTCAAACGAAAAAGAAACTAATAACAGAAATATTATAATTAGAAAAAAGAAAAATAATAAAAATAATAATTCAAATAATAAAAATGATAAAAACAGTATAGAAATATTAGATATTAATACTTCAAATTCTTTAACAGAAGGGAAAAAGACAATGATATATTCTGAGAATTTAAATTATTTTTTATGTGATGAATTTGAAAATGAAAAAAATAAAGAAATTAATATTTCAAATTTAAGTATGGCAAAAAGTGAAATAAGTAATTTAAGAAATGATAATAAAAGGAATAATAATTATTTAGATAATGAAAATCAAAATAATAATCATAGTAATAATAATAATTCTAATAATGAAAGAAATGATACACAAATATCTCAAAGTAATAATAGTAGTAATGAAAATAATAGTAGGAATAGTGAGAATGAATCAAATAAAAAATGTACTATAAAAAAAGTTTTAATTATATGTGTACCAATTATTGCTATTGGTGTAATAATCACAGAATTTTTTTTGGATTTATTTCATTAAAATATTTAATTTTTTCTTATATTTATTTTTTCTTTTATTTGTTAAATAAAAATAAAAAATTAAAAATAAAACATAAAAATTCGTATAAAAAAAATACTAAAATTATTGTTTTTTAAATATCATTTTTTTCTAAAAAAATAAAAATAAGACAAAAAAAATTTGGAGCACATTTATTTTCCTCTAATTGTCTTAGGATTAATAGTAACTCTGTTAGCATGAATAGCACATGAATTAGTTGTTAAGTACAGTTTATTTTGTTCTTGCTATTTTTAAACTTTTAAATCGTACTTTTTAAATGGTTATATGTGTTCCAATTTTTTAATAGGAAAAGATAAATTTTTGAAATATTTATTTCCTTTTTTTTCTTTTTTTGTTGTTTGTTGTTTTTATTTTGGTTTTTAAAATTATAAATTTGAATTATTTGTTTGAACAGAAAAACCATTTATATTTTTATATTACAATAAATTGTTTTTTTTTTATAATATATTTTAAAATCTAAATTTAGTTTTTTTATATAATTTACAATTATTTTTTTTATTTTTCTAGTATATTATAAATTCATAAAATAAAAGTTTCTTAATTTAAATAAAAAATAACCTAAATATTATAAAACAAAAATAATAAAAATCTTTTTTAATAATCATAAATCATAAAAGTATAAACTTCGAATTCCATAATATTAATTTCTCCATCAGTAGTAAAAGGATTACTAACTTCACCATTACTTTCATAAGAAACAGGGAATTTACTAGTACTTTTGCTATTTCCAGTAAATGAGCCAACAGTAACAATTAAATCTCCATTTCCTACATTAAATAAAACATCTCCATTAAGTGGAATATTAACAGCATATTCAGCATTTTTTTTAATCATATATTTTTTACCAGTATCTAAAGAAAACATAAAAGCATATTCATCTTTAACAATTGTTGTTCCATTATTTCCATCATTATCAATTTCTTTTCCCCAATAAACACCAAATCTTTTATTATTTGCTGTTTCAATTACTATTAAAATATTTTGTAACCAAGAAATTTTTTCCCTAAAAAGTTCAGTACTTATTTGTTCATATGATGCTGTAAATAATAATAAAGGATGAATTTGATCTCTGTTTGTTGCATCAAATCCAGGAGTTGTTAATAATATATCTTTTACTCTATTTATATCATTTTCATTTTTGAAAAAAAAACTAAAATAATAATCTTGTCCTATACTTGTTAAAATGTTTACTAACATATGATCTGTTTTTATATCCATATTTTTTTTTAAGTCTTCTTCAATTGTTATTTCTTTACTTTTATTTGCATTTATTGTTGTTAATGTATATATTTGATATTTATATAATATTAAGAATATAAATAAACATAAGTTTACGAATATTAAAAGGGAAATACATATTTTGTGCATTTTAATATTCCATTCTTTAATACTTTTATTATATTCTTGTATTGATTTTATAGATTTTTCATCCATTTTTACTTTTCCTTTTCTTAAATTTAACTTTTCTTTATTTTCTTTCATTGGAATATTATTTTTTTAAATATAAATTGAATTAATTTTTTTATATTTTATTTTATTTTTAATATGTTTTGATTGTAAATAATTTATTTAAAATTTATTTTATATCTTTCTTAATAAATTAATATATATTCTTTTATGAATTTACTGTAAATATTACATTAAAAGGAAAATTAAAAATGATTATTTTTGATTATTTTTATTTAATACATATTTTTCATTTATTTTATCACCAAGACTAGATTCAATATCTATTATTTTCCCTATTTTATTTTTTTTAAGTTTTTTTCCAAATAATTTTAAATTTAAAGGGTGAATAGGATATATTGTAATATGTTTATTTTGATATAATCTTTGAACATTTTCTAATTGTTTATTTAATAATTTATTTTTATTTTTATTATAATCAGAAAATAATTGTTTATATTCTTCAGAATAAATAGAATGTTTTTTATTAATATTATCAATTAAAGATTCAAATCTTTTTTGAGTAAAAGTAATTTTTTCTTTAGATACACTATTTTCCTTTTTATTTTTGTCATTTTTATTGACATAACTTTTTTTAATATTTTTAGGAGTATAATTCATAAAAATATTATCATTTAAATTATCTTTAGCTTCACTCCAAAAAGTTTTAAAAATTTGATTTTTATAATTATTAATAGGATGACACTTTGATTTACCAGTTGATTTACTAAAATTTTTATAATTATTATTTGTATTTAATTTATAATAAATTTGGTTATTATTTCCTTTATGAGTACATGATGTTGAACAATTAGTAAGTGAAATATTATTAATCAAAGAATATTTATTCTTACCTATGTATTTTCTTTCAGAAATATCTTGAAAAACTTGATAAATATTAACATTTTTTTTTTTTTTCTGAACTGTTTTATAAATTACTTTATTTTTAATTTGAGGTTTCAAAGAAATTTGATTTATAATTGATAAACATAAATTATTTTTTCCTCTATGAGAATTTTGATTTTTATTCATTTTTTCCATACATTCACTTTCAAATACATTTTTTTTCATTTTGCTTTTCTTTTCAGTAGATGATTGACATTTTTTAATTCTTCCATTTTTTTCTAAACATTCTATAATATTTTTTTCAAGTTCTTTTTTAAAATCACTTTCTTTTTCAATAATACTTGTTTTTTGTTTACTTATTTGAGTTTTAAATTTAATAGGAGTTCCTAAAGGAATATCTAAATCAGAAACCATAATTTCTTTATTTTCTGTTGTTGAATTATTAAATATATCTGGAATATATTCAAATTTTTGTATTTTTTCATTGAATTTAAGAGGAGTTTCAATAAATTTATTGTTTATTCTTTTATTTAATGAATGAAGAGAATTTGTATTATTTTCTTTTATGAAACTTATCATATTTAATTTTGAAGATGAAGTATCTAAATGTTCATCTAAGTTTGTTAATATTGTTCCTTCAGAATTTTCATTATTGATTGATATATTTTTTGAATTATTATATGATAAATTTGATTCTTTTAATTTATAATCAAAGCTTGAATTTTTAAGGACTTTCATTTATTATTTAATAATCAATTTTGTTCAATATATTTTTTAATTTTTTTATCAAATATTAAAAACTAAAAACTCAATAATAAAGAAAATAAAAAAAATTAAATATATTTCCAATTATTTTGATTCTTATCAAATTGGTGTAAAAATATTAACTTTATTATAAAGAAAAATAAAATTTTTAATAAATTAAAAAAATAAATAAATTCTTTTTCATTAGAATTAAAAAAAATGAATAAAGTAAATGAAAATATAATATCAACAAGTCAAAAAGAATCATTAATAAAAAACGAGGAAAATTTAGATTCTTTAGAAATAAAAAAAATAAATTCAGAAAGTGAAATATCAAATAACTCAGAATCAAATGATGAAAATTCTTTAGATTTCGAAGAAGAAAATATAATAAAAAAAACAAATAAAAATAAAGAAATGGAAATGAAAGATTTCTTCAATCAACATAGACAATATTTTATAATGACAGAAGGAGGAACTCCAATTTATTCTCGTTATTCTGATGAAATGAAAATTTGTGGAATTTTAGCAACTTTTAGTGCAATAATAACTAAATTTACAATATTTAATAAATATAAAGATAAAGATGAGAAATTAAATTATATTTGTAATGGTAAATCAATTATTGTTTTTTTAAAAGAAGGAAATTTATTTTTAATTGTTGTTAGTCAAAGTAATGATAGTATAAGTTTACTTTATTCTCAATTACAATTATTATATTATCAATTATTATCTATTATTACTAAACCTGGAATTCCTAATTTGGAAGAGAAACCTTCTAATTTTAATTTTATTTTAGAAAAAAAAATGTATTTATTTGAACAAATAATTGAATATTCATCACATTCTTTAACAAGTTTAATTGATTGTTATCAAATTTTACCAATTGAAAATAGAAATAAATTTTATGAAATAATATCAAAAAATAAAAATGAATTTGTCTTATGTTGTTTATTTGATAATTTTGCTAATAAATTAATTAGTTTATGTAAAGCTTCTTTTATAAATTTTAATTTTAGTGATATTGTACTTATTCAAAATTTAATTATGTTTAATAATTCAATAAAAAATTTTGAAATTTTTGAAAATTTATGTATTCCTGGAATTTCTGATCAAGGGCCTTTACAAATATATTCTAATTTTAATTTTGATAATATTGGAATTGTATTTATTTGTGAAAATGATACTGAAGAAATTAAAAAAAAATATCAAGTGTTGTCTAAAAAGATTTATGAAGAAATAAAATTATCAAATTCCTTAATTCATAGTATAAAAAACGCTTCAAATTCTTTTTTTGATTGTAATGAAGAAGATAATGAATTAGATAATTTTAAATTGAAATCAATATTTATTAATTATAATAAAGAAAATAGATTATCTAAAAGTTTAGAAAAAGTTGAATTTAAAAACGATTATTTAGGAATAAATTTATTAAAAAATGATAAATCATTTAATTCAATAAAAAGACATACAACTCAAGTAATTGATATTAGTGGATATAAAGTTATTGATATTAATAATATTAATAATTGTTTTTCAGTTTTGAAATATTCCTTAATCATTAATATTGTTTTAGAACAATTTTTCACTATTAATATTTCTTCTTATAATAAAATTACTGCTGAAGAAAAATATATTTATAAAGTTTATACTAAATTATTTGATCTATATAAATGTCAAGAAAAAAATGAAAAAAATTTTCATCATTTTGAAAAAGATAATAGTTACAATCATATTATTTATGTTCAAAATCATTTTATAATAATTGCAACTTTTAATATTTTTAAAACATATGAAGAAATATTAAATAATATTAAAAAAATTATAAAAATAATTAGTAATAATGAAAATTATTATTTTATACAAATAAAATAAATTATAAATAGAAAAAAGGTTTTTTAAATATTTAAAATATTAATATGAATAAAAATTAATTTAATATAGTTTCTTTTTCATTTTCAATTTCATCTTTAGTGAATTTTCCTAAAATAATATAAAGCATTGAAATTTCTTTAAATAATTCTTCTCTTATTTTTGTATAATTTGATTCTTCAATAGTAGAAATTTTACCATTTAAACAAATTAACTTACTATAATAAGTCATAATATGATTAGATAAATTCTCATCGTAACAAATAGATTCAATTGAATCAGCAGAATAATTCCATTCAGAAATATTTTCTTTGCATATTTTTATGTCTGATAAATGCTTAAAAAACTTTTTAAAAATTAAAGTATAATTATTCATTACTGTATCATTATCATTTAAAATATCATTACTATCTAAATAAATAACATTTTTATTTTTACAATTAAAAACAGCTAAAAATAATTTATTTTCATCATTTGGACTTTCAATATTTTTATAAGTATAAATAGGAATAACAACAATATAATCTTCAATATCAAAAATAAAATTATCATCAACGAATAAATCTTCTTTATATAAATGCATTAAATTATCATAAGTATCAGAAAAATAACATTCTTGTAATTTATTGAAAAAGTGAGTGCCTATAAAAGTAGCTTTTATATTAATAAGATTACTATTTCTCATAAAAATATTATAATAACTCATAATAATAAAATATAAATTAATCATATCTCCATTTAAAGAACCATTTAAAATATTAGTAACAGAATCTCTATTATAAGAAGAAAAATAAGGAGTAAATCTTTTTATTTCAATTGTTTTTATTATACTTGGGTGTATTGACATTATATCTTTTAAAACAATATCAACTTCAATTTGAGAATATTCATTAAAATGAGAAAAATAATAAACTAAATATATTGTAGGATTATTTATATCTATGAAATTTAAATCATTTTTATAAGAATTAATTAAATCAAATAAATTTGGATTTACTAATTGATCATTTCTTTTTTTAAAAACATTATTATTTATTATTATAGGAGGACCATTAATATAATATTTAGCAAGTAAAGTATTTGAACTTACTTTACTAGTAACTTTTAAATAAGGATGATTATTATTATTTAAATTAGTTGGTGTATTTATTTTATCAAAATTAATATTATTAGAATCAGTCATTTGAATATTCATCATTTCTTTTAAATGCTTTTCTTCTTCATTTTCATAATAATCTTCTCTCTTTGGAATATCATTAATATCAATATTTTGAAGTTGTTTCATTTTTAATTGTTGTAAATCTTTTTTATTATTACTTTGACTTAATTTAAATATTTCATCATCTGTTATTCCTATATGTTCACTTTTTTCACCTGATTTTAAATTTGTGTTTGTATTTAATTGAATTGTTTTTCTTTCATTTGAATTTTGATTATATAAAATTTCTTTATTTGATGATTTATTTGGTGTTAATACTTTTATTATTGATAATTTTGGTTTTGAAGAATCTATTAATTCATCTTCGATATTTATTATATTTTTATTTTTTTTTTTCTTTTTATCTTTTGATTTATTCTTTTTTTCATTTTTTTTTTCATCTTCATCTTCTTTAAATTCTTTTAAATTATTAAATGGGTTTTTTAAAGGAGATGAATCTTTTGCTTTATTTTTTAAAGGAAAATTCTTTCTTGGAGTATCATCATTATTTATTATATTTTCATTTTGAATGTTAGATTTAAAAGTTAAAGGATTTTCTAATTCATCTTTTTCATGTATACTATTATCATTTTCTATTGTATTATTTTCTTCCATTTTTATTCCTGATATTTCATTTAAATTTATACTTTTATTATGATCTTCTTGAATTATTTTTTCATCTTTTTTCGGATTTGTTTTTATTTCACTTTTTGATATAAATTTATCTTTATCTTTTAAATTATTATTTTCTTCATCTGATATTTGAATTCTTTCTGAAATTTTTTTGGGAATTTTATTCTTTTGATTATCATTGTTAGGATATTTTAATTTATTAATATCATTATTTTCAAAATTATTTTCATTTATTTTATTATTATTTTTAAATATATCATTTTCTTCTTTTTTAATATTATTATTTTCCTCATTTTTAATATTATTATTTTCCTCATTTTTAATATTATTATTTTCCTCATTTTTAATATTATTATTTTCCTCATTTTTAATATTATTATTTTCCTCATTTTTAATATTATTATTTTCCTCATTTTTAATTTCTTCTAATTTTTCATTATTATTTTCATTTAAATCATCATCATTTTTTTCATTTATATTTTCACCATTAATTTCATTATTTTTTTTATTTAAATTATCTTTATTAATTTCATTATTATTTTCATTTAAATTATCTTTATTAATTTCATTATTATTTTCATTTACATTTTTATAAATTTTTTCATCATTATTTTCATTATTATTATCATTTAAATTTTCATTATTATTTTCATTTGGTTTTTCATTAATTATTTCATTTATTCCTTTGAGTAAATTATCATTATCATTATCATTATTATTATTATTATTATCAATCTTTATTTTCGAATCAATATTTTCATCATCTTCATTTTTATTTTCTTCTAAATTAAAAGTTGGAGTTTTCTCTAATTTTTTATTTCCAATTTTTTTATGTTTAATATTTTTAATCTTTTCATCTAATTCTCTGCTTTGAAATAACTTATTTTTTTTCTTGAATTTTTTATTAACGTTTTCATTTTTTTCAATATATTCATTTGAATTAAATAATTCTTGATAAACTTGTAAATTATTATAAAAGAATTTAGATAAATCCTCTTCAACTTTATTTTCTTTTAAAATATTTTTAACTACACTTTCTTTATTTCTAAAATTTTTTTTTTTTTTCAAATTCTTCAATTATAGTTTTAAATGCATTCATATAATTAATATATTTTCTTCTTTTAGAAAGATTTGTAAAGAGTAATTCTCTATAAATATGAGGGTCAAAAATAGTATAATTTCTATCTTTTAAAACTTCTAAAAATTCATTTTTACTTAATTTTAATTCATTTAAATGTTTATAAAAGAGAAAATAATTAATATATAAATTTACAATATCAGATTTACAATTTTTAGAATTTTCAAGAAATATTAATTTTTTCTTATAATCAAACATTTTTTCATTAAAATTCTTAACAATATCATTTAAATAATTAATTTTTTCACTAGATTCATTATTATTTTTTTTTTTTAATTCTTGATAATTTTTAGAAATAAAATCATTAAGATAAATATCTGGTAAAAAAATAGAAAGATAAGTTAAGTAATTAAATATAATTTTAACTGTTTCATTTCTTTCTTTTATAAAACCATCTTTATCAGGATTAAGTAATTCATATAAAATTTCTCCTTTTTTTTCATTAGCAATAGGACTATAAAAAAGAATAGTTAAAATTAAATTTAATATAATAATAGGTGAAAAACTATTATTAATATTCTTTTTAAAAACATCTGAAAAATTAAAATAATCTAATTCATGAAAAACTAAAATTTTAAAATTAATTGATTCATATTTTAAAAATTTAGGATCTTTTTCTTCTTCATTAAAATTATTTAAAAGGAAAAAAAAATCTCTTAATATATCTGATTTACTCATTAAATTTGTTAAGACCATAGATAAATCAAGAGGTAAAATTGCTCTGTTTTTCATTGGAGATATCATAATCATTTTAATTAAACTTTCTCCTTTTTCATCTTTAAATTCTTCAAATAAAGTTCTAATTAAATCTTCACTTAAATCTAAATTAGGATAATCTTTATTTATATCTCTTTTTATTGTTTTTAAACTTTCTATTTTTTGCGGAGTTTCATCTTCTTCTCCTTTAATTGTCTCTTCTCTTTTCCCCCAACACATATTTTTTTTTATAATATTTATTACAATTATTTTTTAAATTATAAAATTTTTAATTTTTAATTATAATTTATTTTTCATAATTATTAAAAATTTAAAAAAAAAATATAAAAATGTCAAATAATGAAATTTTCATGAATGATTCATTATATTCATATAATAAAAATTCTAATGAAAGTTATGAAAATAATTCTTTAATGAAGATTGTTGATAATCAAAATGAAGAATTGTCTTTTAATAAAAAATTAAAAAAAAATAAAAATGAAAATAATATTATTAATCAAAATGATAAAAAAGAAAGTATAGAATCTTCTAATAAAACAATATTGAATGATGAGTTTAGAGATAATAGTAAATCTTCTGAAGATAGAATTTCAGATAATATAAATTTAAAAAAAAATTTATTTTCTTTAAATGAAAATGAAAAAAAAAATAATGAAGAGAATTATAATAAAAGTAATAATCCAATAATGAAACAATTATTATTTATAGATACTTCATATAATAGTATAAATGATTATGATATCAAAGAAAATAAAAATGAATTTCAAAAAGATAAAACAAAGGAAAATAATATAACTCAAGAAAATACAAGAAAAAATAATTTATATCTTAATCAATCAACTCAAAAAAGTAATAATTCAAATAACATTCCTACTTATTCATCAAATAAAGAAAATATGTTTAATATTATAAATATTAATAATATGGATAAATTATCAAATAATAGTTTTAATATTTATCAAAATAAAACAAAATCAAATAAAAGTTCAAAATCTCAAAAATTAGGAAATGAAAATGATATTAAATTTGAACCAAGTAGATTATCAGTTAAACATTTAAGAAAAATAAATTTAATTAAAATATATAATAACAATAAAGAAAAAAGTGATAATAATAATCAATTTGAAAAAGAAAATAGTTTTAAAACTTATAAAACAGAAAATAATAATAATTCAAATGTAAATAAAATGAAATTAAATAATTCTAATAATTTAAGTAGTGATTTATCAAATAAAGGAATAAAGAAATGTACAACAAAAAAAAACCCAATGTATATAAATATAAGAAATAATACTTTACAAGAATGGTTAAAAGATATTGATTTATTATGTTATTATAATTTATTTATTAATAAAGGAATTTATTCATTTGAAAAAGTGATTAAAGATATGAAAGAAGAAAAATTTAAAATTTCTAAAAATGATATTAAAGATATTGGCATTGAAAAAATTGGTCATATTTATAGAATAATAACAAAATTAGAATTAGATTCAGATTTTATTGATAATAAAATTTATAAAGAAATATTAAAATATTCAAAGGTAGATAATTATTTATTAAATTCAAATGATTTTTATTATGGATATGATTGTTGTTGTTCTTATCAAGATAAAATTAATATAAATCCAATGAAATTTAAATTAGATATTTGGCTAAAAAAAAATAATTTAAGTCATTTAAAAGAAAATTTCATTTGTAATGGTTATGATAAAATGGAATATTTTATTTTACAAATGTTTTCTACTTTTCCTATTAATGATAGCATTTTAAAAAATGAATTAAAAATTAATTGTGAAAAAGATAGAAATATTATTTTACTTAAACTAAATAAAGATATTAAAAGAATATTAATTAATATTAATAATTCAAAAAATTCAAAAGAAAAAGTAAATGATAGAGAAAATAAAATTCGTAAATTTGAATTTTTCGGTGAAGATGATGAAGAAATATGTAAAATTTATTAATTTGAAATTATATGATTAAAATAATGATATTATTAATAAGCATTTAAACATTTAATTATATTTTAATTAAAAATTTTTTAAAAAAAATTGATGAATAATAATTTAAATAAACCAAATAATAATATTAATGATGATTGATGATGAAAAAAAAGAAAATTAATAAATGAATATTTTGTATAGGTATTAATCATAATAAAAAATTATTTTGTTAAAGTAGAAAAATATAATATAATAAATTAAGAAAAATAAAAAAGAAAATATTAATTGAAGATAAAACATTTTCACTTTTAAATCGAATATTTTTTTTGATAAGATATTTATAAATAACAAATAAATCTTTTTTCACATTTTTCTTTTATTTGAAATATTATTAATATAAACAAGTTTTTACTTTAATTTATTTAATATCCTTCCTTGAATTATTATTTGTCATAAAATATTAATTTTTTTCAAACCTTTTTATTACTAAAAATTTATGAATAATATTATTATTATTTATCAAAAAAATACATAAAATCTTTTAAAAGTAATAATGAATTTTATTTACAATCACTTTATTATTTTAATAATTTTATTCTAATTTACAATTAAAAAATTCTTCAATTTAAAAAATAAATGAATATTGTATTTAAAACAAATCTTCCATTAAATGATTTCTAATTTTTTTAATTTTTTTATCTTTATCAAAGTCAGATTCTAGTTTTTGCGATCTTAATTTAGGAAAATGCGCATGTCTTTTTTTTTGTAAATTTTTATTAAAAGATTTAACTTTAGGAGGAATAGTATTATTCCCATTACCAGAATTATTATTTGATACTGGAGAAAGGTCCATTTCACTTAAACTTGAAAATCTTTCAAGTTCTTCTTTTTGAACTCCTAAATTTTTTATATTTGGAGAATTTGAAGTAGTATTTTTTTCCTTTATATTATTACTTTTAGTTTGAACTTGTGTATTATTATTATTTTGATCTTTATTTATTATTATATTATAATTTTTAGGTGATTGTAAATTTACTTCTTTTTTTTTTATTTCTTGATTTGAATAACAAGTTTTTATCCATTCTATTAACATCATTTCAGGTATTTTATTTATAATTAGAAATATTAATTTAATTAATATAAATATATTAAAAAAAAAAAATCTAACTTTTGTCAAAAAATAAAAATAAATATTTACAATTGAAATAATATTATGTCTAAAAATTTCAATCCAGAAGAAATAAAAACAGATTTTGAAAAAGAAGAAATAATATTAGGAATAGATGAAGCAGGAAGAGGACCAACATTAGGTCCAATGGTATATGCATGTGCATATTGGTCAAAAAATAATGATGAAAATATAAAAAGTTATTTTGGTTTTGACGACTCAAAAAAATTAAGCAGGGAAAAAAGGGAGAAATTATATATTCAAATAGAAAAATATAATAATATAATAAAATATGAAAAAATTATAATATCAGCAGAAGAAATATCATCTAAAATGTTAAAAAGAAGAAAAATATCATTAAATGAAATATCTCAAGAAGCAGCATTTAAATTAATATTAACTTCAAAAAGAAAAGGAGTAAATATTAAATATATTAGAGTAGATACAGTAGGACCAGCACAAAAATATGAAAATTATTTAAAGAAATTAATAAATGATGAATCAATTAACATTAAAGTTGAATCAAAAGCAGATGCTAAATATCCTTGTGTAAGTGCTGCTTCTATTGTTGCTAAAGTTACTAGAGATAATATTGTTGATAATTGGGAATTTGATGATAAAAATACTGGAAGTGGTTATCCTTCTGATCCTTATACTAAAGCTTGGCTTCAAAGAAATTTTAATAATGTTTTTGGATATCCTAATTTTATTAGATTTTCTTGGAAAACTGTTAGTCATATTTTCAAAGAAAAAAATTATGAGTGTCAATGGGAAAATTATAATGAAGAAGAAGAGTTAGAAAAAGAAAAACAATTGAAAAATAAATTTAAGAAAGATATTAAACATACTTTAGATAATGAAAATCAAAATAATGATATTGATAAAAAAAGTAATTGTAATATTAATGAAAATTTTAAAATAGAAAATTTAATTCCTCAAAATTTTTATCAATATTCAAATATTTCTCTTGAGGCTGATTTATAATAAAAATATATATTTAAATCATTTTTTTAAATATCATTAGATTAATTTATTTAATTTTTTTTGTGGTTTTTTAGTATATTTTCTTTTACAATCGACAATTATTATTATGAAATTATTTTTATGATAATTATATCTTTTTTAGGCTTTACTTATTTATATATTTATAAATAATTCTAGGAGTTTATAAAAGGTATTAAATACTGTTGCTTAAATATTATTAAATCTCTAGAATGAATATATTCATTATTATATTTTAAATTATAAATAATTATTTTTATACTCAAATAATATTAAAAAAAAATTATTTTTATATTTTTATTTAATAATTCTTATGTTATTTATTTTTTTTATTTCTTAAATAAGTTTTAACACGAAACATAAAATCTTCATCAGATAAATTTTTTGCCCATTCAGGAGGTTTAATATTTATACTTTTCATAGCTTGTTTAATTTTTTCAGGATTTTTAATAGGAGATCTTTCTCTTTTAATATTTTTATTTTCAACTTTTTTACTATCTTTTTTATCATCATCAACAAATTCAAAATCATCAATATTTACATTTTGATTGTCTTTATTATCATTAATTTCATTAATTTGTATTTTTTTTTCTTCTTCTTTAACTTCAATGAAATCATCGTCTTCATTTAAAGTATCTGGTTCTTCACTCAAAGGTTTATAATATTCTTTATTTGAATCATTTATAATATTATTCTCATTGAGATTATTATTTTCGTTTTTTTCATTTGAATTTTTTGAAGAATTTTCTGATAAATTTTCATTATTATTTACACTTAAATTTTCTTTATTTTCATTTTCTTTATTATCTAAATTATTCACTTCATCATATTCTTCTTGAAGTTTATTTAATTTTTTCTCAACTAATTCATTATAATTTGAAGGATATTCTAATACATATTCTTTATTATTATCAAGTTTAAAAACTCTTTTTTCAATTGTTATTTTTTCTAAATTTTTAGACATAATTTATTTATTTAATTGATAGAATATATTTAAAAAAATATTTTAGAATATATTATTTAATTTAAAAAGTATTCTTATGATAATAGTTTTATTATAGATAATAATGTATCTTTTAATCATCATTTTTATATTTTAATTTTATAATATTTATATATAATAAAAGGATAAACAATTTTAAAGTGAATAAAAAATAAAATTATCTTTAAATATATAATTAATTTTTTAAAAACTAATTTAAAAAAATGAAATCCAACACTTTCGATTTTTATTCTTCAAATCCTAGAAATAATTCCTTTTATTCACAAAACGAAGAAAATAACAGATTTCAAAAAAAATTATTTAACATGACAAGAACATTAGCATCAGATACAACAAATGATAGTAGTTATATAAATAGACCAATTATTAATTTTAAGCCAAATATGCCATTATATGATTTTGATGCAAATAATATAATAAATCCTTCAAAAATGAATTATATTGTTCCTGTTTCTCCTCCTCCTTGTCATCAAGTTCAAAGAAGTTATAGTTCTGTTTATAATTCTAATTCCTTTAAAAATTATAATAGAAGCAATAATAGAAAAGATAATTTTATTTATTCTTTTCTTCCTCCTAATACTAATTTTAATGATGGATTTAAAAGTAGGTTTAATCAAAAGAAAACACTTTTTTAAAATTTAGTTTTTATTTAATGAATTAAAAATTTTTCTTTTAATAAAAGGACTATATTATTTAATATTATTTTTTTAAAAATTAAAAATTCAAATAGAATTAACATTTATTGAATTGCTGAGTAATAAATATTTTATTATTAATTTGGTTAAAAGTAATTTTATGAATTCAATTTTTTAGTGATTATCCTAAATTAATATATGATTTGATATTATATTTATTATTAAATATTTTTTTATTATTAATCTGACTTTCTACAATTTTTAATAATAAAGATTTATATTATAAGAATTAGTTCTAAATTCAAATACTCTCTTAAATGTTTATTATTATTTTGATATTTTTATTCACTAAATTTTTTAACATATATAAATTAATAAATAATAGTTATTAATAATAATATTAAATAATGAAACCAGATTATTTTTCATTAAAAAATTATCCTTTTAGTAGTTTAGCTAAAGGCCCAACAAAATTACCTTATATTCCTAAAGAAATAGAAGAAAATGATAGTATAATACAGAAAAATATTTCGATATTAACTTACGATGCCAATCTTCCTCCCATTAATTATAATTACTATCAAAACAGAAGAAATAAAAGAAATTCAATATTAAATTATTTTCATCCAAAAAAAAGAGAAGGAGCCCAATTTAAAACATTAAATCCTGATAATTCATATCATAAAATCAATAATGATTCTTCATTTAATCTTTTAAGTAATCCAAAACATAAAAATCAATTACAAAAATTAAGAAACGATTTAAAAACAAGTAATAATAATTATTCTGGAATTTTTCTCACTAATATTAGTCAAAGACTTACAACTGAAAATTCTATTTCTTATAATAATTCTTCTTTTTCTTTAAGTAGATCTTCTTCAGGAAAAAAAGGAAGAAATAAAAATTTATTATCTTATAAAAATAGAGAAGATTTAGTTAAATCACTTGATTTTATTAATAATGAAATTCATGAAAAATATAAGGTTATGAAAGATACATTAGATGATGCTAAAGACTATGAAAAATTTATGATTAAAAAATGTGATAATGTTTTAAATTATTATGATAAAAAATATAAAATTTCAAGTGATGATTTTTTAAATGAAAAAATTGAAAAAATTAAAACTGAAGGCTTAAATTATAAATTTAATAGATATTTTGATAAATTAATTTCTCAAAAGAAAGAATTTAATTATGTTTTAATTAATAAATTATTAAAAGAAAGAACAGAGAAACACAAATTAGCAAAAATAGTGAATGAACAAAAGCTTGAAAAACAAAGAGGACATTATTTTAAAGTAATAGAAAGAAATTTAAAAGAAGCAAAAAAATTTGAAATGTTATCTGATTTTTATATGAAAAAAAACAAAAAAACAGATTCTTCAAATAAAAGTATTCAAGAGTTTATTCAAAAATAATGTAAAAAAAAGTGAATAATTTTATTATTAAAATTATAATAATTGAGAACAAAAACAAAAATTATTTTTTTCCTAAATTTATTTTTTAATTTATTTATTTTTAAAAAGAATGGCAGACAATGAAAAATCAATGAAGCATCAAACAGAGGAATTAACAAAAGATCAAAAGCTAGATAAAGTATTTTGGTTTAAGGTAATAATAAGTATAATTTTTGGAATAATATTTGGTATTTTTAAATTTACAGGTTTCATAACTCTTATAGGGTAAGATATTATTAAAAATAAA
>JAJJLU010003737.1:0-34730 GCA_023807065.1 Isotricha intestinalis
CATTTTTTACATCAGTTAAATTTTTTTTTATCAGGTTGGTCAACTCTCCAATGTTAACCTTTTCATTCATTTATTTTAAATAAAAAAAATAATATTTTTTCCCTTTTATGTTAAATTAAATTTTTTATTTTAATATTAAAAAATTAATTAATTATAATGGTGTGTTTACAGTTGTCTTCAAAATTTCATTAATATTTTTTTATCAACATCTCTCACATTCTTCTTGATAATAGTTTTTTTTTCTTTATAAAAACATTTAATATGAAAATTTGTTTCTGTTCTTATATATTTTGAAAATCATTATCTAATTAGAAGTAAAACTGTTATTAATGCAATCACAATATGCTTTTTATTCTAAATTCTTTTTCAATAATTAAAAATAAAAAATAGTTAGTTTATTTGTAACTTTGTAATTAAATTTCTTTTTCTTTTAGATTATATTAATTATTTAATAGTTAATGTTCCTTCCATTAAAAAAAACTTAAAAAAATATAATCATTTTTTTTATCGATAATTATAAATTATATTTATTTTTATTTATGGAATCAAAGAAGAGAAAAACAAATAACCTTGATGATCTTCTTTTATATAAAAAAGAAATAGAAGAAAATATTCAAGTAAATAAAATAAAAAATAAATTAACAAAAAAAATAGGATAGTGATAAAATTACGAAAATATTAAAAAGAATGAATGAGTTAAATGTAACATGGGAAGATTTATCAGTATAATAATATATTAATTTTTAAGAAAAGTAAAATAGGAAAAACACTAAATAAACTATCAAAATCAAATAATAGAGAATTATCAACTATATCAGAAAAATTGATAAAGAAATGGAAATCTTTAATTAAAAAATCTAAAGAAAAAAATTCAAACAATAATTTAGATCAAAGTATTATGAGTCAATCAACAAATATATCTTCATCAAAACCAATAAAAAAACAAGATGAAAAACCAAATAATAATATCCCTTCTGAATTAATAGATAAAAATCATTCTAATTTAAGAAATGCAATGAAAAAAATATTATATGAAGCTTTTATAACAAATTTACCGAGTGAATATACTAAAAATGATGTTATTGAAAAAGTTTTATCAATAGAAAAAGAAATGAATAATAATTTAATAGAAGGAAAATATTTAACAAAAGGAAGAGCAATATCATCTCATTTATCAGTTCCAGAAAATGAAGAATTTAAGTTAAATATATTAAAAGGTGAATTAACTCCAGAACAATTAATTAAAATGGAAAATAATGAAATGATAAGTTCAAAGGAAAAAAATAATATTCAAAAAATTAAAGATAATGTATTTGAAAGTAAAAGAAGTGATTGGAATAAAGAACATACAAAAGTTAAAGAAGGAATGTATACTTGTTATAAATGTAAAGGAAAAAGAACCACTACTCAAGAAATCCAAATGAGAAGTGCTGATGAACCTATGACTCTTTTTGTTACTTGTGTTGATTGCGGTCATAATTGGACAATTAAATAAAATGTTTTATACATTTTTTTGATTTTTTATATTAATTACTTTTTTTTAATTAAATTTATTTAATTTTAAGTTTATTTTTTTTTTATATTTTAATTTGATGAATTTATTAAATGAAGTTAATGATTTAAAGGAGTTGTCAAAGTTTATTGATGGGATTAATAAAAATATTAATGAAATTGATAATGAAATTAAAAAGAAATCTATTAAACAAATTGATAATAAAAAATCTATCAAAGAAAATAAAACTAAAGAAATATATGGCCAAACTAAAACTCCTGTTTTATTAAAGAGTAATTATAATAATTATTTTTCAGATAATGAGCCATTTGATAATAACAATTTATCTGAAAAAGAAAATAAATTTCATTCAAATAAATCTTCTACTATATCTCCAGAAATTATTAGAAATTTAAAAGAAATAATTGATAAAACAAGTCAAGATATTTTAAATAAAAAGCAATTATGGAATAATGAATCAAATAAAATTAATAACAACTTAAGGCATTCTTTTCCTTCTATTGGTATTATTGATAATAATGTTAATATAAGTAATAATAATAATAATAATTGTAGTATTAATAATCATACCAAAAATAATAATATTAATAACAATTGTCAAATCAAAAAAAATTCAAATGTTGATAATTCATTCAATTTATCTAATAAATGTATAATTATTAATACAAATAAAAATATAAATTTGAAAAATGAAGAAAGAAAGAAACCAAGAAATTTAAAAAAAATTATTGGAATGGGGAATTATTTAGCTTCAGTAAATTCCAAATTGAATAAAACAACATTGAATCCTTTGTATAAAAAAGAAAATAAAGAAAATAAAATAAAGAATATAAGAAAATTAAAATTACACACAATACATAATTCAAATCATAATTCTCCATTTTATCCAGATAAAAAAAAAAAAACAGGAAGAACAAATAATTCTTTTACTTTAAATAAAACTATGCCTTATATTATCAGAGATAAAAATAAAATTAATTTAAAAACAATGTCAAATGTTTCTAATAAAGGAATAAATACAATAAGTTCATATCAAAGAAATTTTGGTAAAAGAAGTTCTGTGATAAAGCAGAAAATTGTTAAGGAAAATTTCAATAAAATTTCTGAATTTAAAGTAACTAAAAAGGAAAACATTGATAATATTTTTTCTTTAGTTGAACAAATTAATAGTTTAAGTAATTGTAAATATATTTATCATAAAAAAAATCCTGAAAAAAAAATGATTTATGTGAATAGATTAAATGAAACAAAAAATGCAAGTTTTATTCAAAAAAAATGGAGAGAATATTATATTAAAAAAAATATTATTAATAAATTTAAAATAGAGAAATCAAAAAATCAAATGAATGAAATAGATTTATTACAATTAGGTAAATTATCTTTATTTTCAGATTTATTAAAAAATAATAAATATTTTAAAGAAATGATTATTTATATGAATAAAGTAACTGAATTATATAAAAAATGTTTAACAAACAAAAAATTTAATGAAGTTAAAAATATACTGTTAAACAAAAATCCAAATGACAAAACAATATATTCAAAAATAATAAATTCCCATATAAAAGAAACAAAAATGACAAAACCAAAAACAACTCGAAAATAAATAAATCATTTATATAAATAATAATATAAAAAAATAAATATAAAAATATAATTAAAAAACTTAATAAAAAAATGGGTGCATGCTGTGGAGGAGGATACATGGATGAAGAAATAAAGAATGCTACAAATATAGATGAATTAATTAAAGTAATGGAAGATAAAAAAGAAAGATTACCAAAAGAAAAACAACAAATTGAAGATCATATAGAAGATCCAACCAAAGAAGTAGATATGATTAATGTAGGAGGAATTGATCCTGAACTTTTAAGAAAAAGAATTCCTTTTTTAGATGAACTTGAAAAATATTATGATAAAACCATTCAAATTCTTCGAGATAATAGTAGTCTTCCTTTAAATGATTGTAAAAATTATTCAAATGATATTGTTAATCATTATGTTAAAACATATGATCCTAATGATGAATTAAAAGACAGTTACGAAAAATTTGAAGAATTTGTTAAAAAGTGGAAAAAAGACAACACCCTTTAAAAAATTATTATTTTTATTTAATTGATTTTTCTTAAAATTTTTGTTTTAATTTTTTTTTTAAGATATTTATTATATCTTTATTGAAAATTAAGTTTTTAAAATAAATAAATACAATCCATGAAAAGAGGAAAATAAATATTAACAGTAATATTTAAGTCATAGGAAAATTTCTTTATTAGAAAAGAAATAAGAAATTCAATAAAAACAAACGAATCATATTTTTTAAAATTTAAAAATAACTTAATAAAGATTCTTTTTCTTAATGAACAATAAAAAATTAAATAAAATTATATATATTAAATAAAAAAAAACAAATTTCATAATAAAAAGACTAAATAAAATATATATAAAATAAATATACATAAAAAAATAATAACTAAAATATATTAATGAAGATTTTTCATAGGGCTTCCAAAAGTAGCTTTATACTTAATAATTTCATCAACAAATTTTTCAAAAAAAATAGGAGTATCAAGCGGCAAATTTTTACTAACCCTTCCATTTTCCCAGAACTGTTTTTTCATTCTTCCATTTTCAATAATAATAGTATCTCCTTCGAGAAGTGAATTTTTCCACAATCCCATATAAATTTTTCTATGAGAATAAAAGACTCCAAATCCTTCTTTTTTATCTTCAAAAAATTCTCCTTCATAAAATTTACCATCAGGCCAGGTAATAATACCATAACCATGCATTTTATTATTTTTCCATTCTCCTTCATATTTCCGATTATCTTTAAAAAAAAAAGTCCCAACACCACTAATACTCCCCCCTTGAAATTCTCCTTCATAACCACCATTCCCTTCAAAATTTAATATACCAAAACCTTCTTTATTCCCATCAATATATTCTCCTAAATAATTACTACCACGAGGCCATTTTTCAATTCCAAACCCATTTTGTTTATCATCTTTCCAATATCCTTCATATGAAGCTTCTTTTTTAGTTTTATAATATCCTATTCCTTGTGCTTGAAAATCATTCCAATATCCTGTATATACATCTCCATCTTCATGAATTAATTTTCCGAAACCTAAAACTTTATCTTCTATAAATTCACCTATAAATTTACTTACATCTTTCCAACATAATATTCCTATTCCATCTCTTTTACCATTCTTCCATTCACCTTCATATGATGATTCATCTTCAAATATTTTAGGATATTTATGCCTTTTATCATCAAATGGACCAAACCGAGGATCTTTTGAGTCATTTATATTTCTTTGACTTTTTTTTCCTTTTATAAATGGATCATGTGAAAATATTAAACTTTCCTTTAATTCTGCTTTCACTGTTGGAATCACTATTGAAGAATCTTGATTTATACTTTTTGAATTTTCATTTGATGGATTTATATTTTGTGGTAATTTTTTGAGTTGATTACTATTATTATCTTTTGTTATATTTTTTACTTGTTTTGAATTGTCTTTTGTGCCCATTCTTGTATTTTCATTAGTTGGTCTATCCATATTCACGTTCAAATTTATGTTTACATTTATATTTTTTGTATTTAAATCTTGGTCTTTTTGCATAATACCATTTTTCTTTTTTTTCTTTAAAAATCGCTTTATTCTTGTTTGAAGATATATTAATTTAGAATAATTGGGCTGAATTAATAATTGATGAGTATTTTTATTTTTAAATTTATCATTTTGAAGTGATTCAATATTTACTTCTGCCTGTTTTTTATTTGGATTAGAACAGACAGTAGCACAAGTTCCCATTATTTTATTTATTTATTTATTTATTTTTAAATAATAGTAAGCTAAATTAAATAAATGGATATAATTGATTCAAATGCTGAAACTTCAAGTAAATCTACATATCAACAAGGATCAATTTTTTCTAAAAGTTTTATTGATAATTTGTATTATAAATATAAATATAATTTCGCTAATTATCTAATTGAAAATAAAGATTCTATTAAACTATTGGTTAATAATTCTACTATGAAAAAAATGGATGTTGTTGATTATTTTCATAATTTAGATTCTTCTGAAAGTTTGACTCCTATTCCACATATGATGAAAAAGAAATATAAAAGTGAAAAAGAAAAAAAAGAATTTTCAAAAATTGAAAGAGATGCTGTTTGTTTAAGAAGAATTGAATATAGTTATATTTATAAACAAAATTTAATAATCCAAAAATATAATAATAATATTAACAATATTATATTAATTCAAAAAATTTATAGAGGGTTTTTATTTAGACAAATAATGAAAGAAATTAAAAGTATTGTTATTAAAATTGAAAGATTTGTTAATAATATTAAAAAATTCTGCTTATTATCTATTATAAAAAAATTAATTAATAAAAAAAATATTATAGAATTAAAGTCAATAGAAACTATTGAAAGAGATGGATTAGATTTTAAAAATTGTTTTTCAGATTTAATGATGGATTATTTCAATGACGAAAAAATAAACCAAGAAAAAAAAAATATACATATAAATACACTTTCAGTATTCAATATAAATCCCACAGAAAAAATATTAAAAAAAAACACAACTAATAAAAAACAATCAATACAAATTTCTCCAATTAAACAAAAATTGAAAAAAATAAAAAATTTAAAAAAAAAGCAACCAAAAATTTTAGAACCATATAAAAACATAATAAACTCAATTAAAAAAGCACCTAAAAGAATAAGTATAAATGAAGATATAAATAATATTAAATTAAATAAATCAAATATAATTCCAACTTATAAAAATAAAAAAAATGATATTGAAATAAAAATTAAAAAAAATAAAGGTTCTAGTTCAGTGAGTCCAGAAAGAAAAATTAAAAATCGAAAAAGATGGAGCACAGGAAGTTTTTTTCCTTTAAAAACTAACATAATAAAAGAAGTTGATTCCACTTTTGAAGATAATAATAATAATAGTAGTTATTCTAGTGATATTATAAGTGATAATCAAATTAAAAATAATGAATTTGATTCAAGTAAATTTGAATCTATTGATTCTAATTTTGAAATAAAAAAAGAAAATTTTCCTGAACATTTTAATAATAATAATATTGAATTTGATCCAAAAATTATTTTACTTGTTTTATTATTAAAAAAAGATATAATTTATAAAATAAAATCACGTGTATTTATTTTATTAAAAAATATTTCTAATTTAGATACAAGAGATAATAATCTTGATACTATTGAAGATAATTTTAATGATATTAGTAGAGAGAGATTCCAAAATATTTCTCTTATTTTTAAAAGAGCATCAAGTGTATTAAAAAAAAATTTTTAAAAAATTGTTTAAAAATAAGTAATTTAGTTATTAAATTTATGTTTATTTTAATTGTAACTATATGATAAAGTTCTAGGGTATTAATATATAGAGTTAATAAAAAAAAAATTAAATTTTTTTCTCTTTTTTCCCCATTTTTTCATTATTCAAAATTTCAAGGAAAATATCTTTAGGAATTATTCCTAACATTTTTCTAGTTTTATTCAATTGTAAATTTTTTTGAATAACAAAAGGAGTAATATAAAAAATATAAAATAAAATAAGGAAACCAAAAGCAATGATATTAATAATAACAATAATTTTTCTTAAATGAGAAAATAGTGAATTAACTCCTAAAGTAACAGATTGAATTAAATCACGAACAACAGGTCTAACTAAATAAATAATAACAACAGTAAAATTTTTAAAAACATTATCATTAAATAAAAGAAAAGGATTTTCTTCTTCCGGTCCAATATTATTATAATTATCAGTTCCATAATATAATTCATTATATGAATTACCTTTATTAATTGAATCAGAAATTCTATCTTCAATAACATTAAATAAATAATATAAGTTATTCATTAAATATGAATAAACAAGAGCTAAACCTTGATTTGTAATATTACTTGAAAAAAATATACAATCTAAAGAATAATTTGTTAAAAAAACTGAGATATAATCACAAAGAGGACTTTTTTCAATATATAAATATTTATCTTTTATAAATTGAGGAAAATTATGCTTAGATATATTACTAAATAACCTATTGTATGTTAAAGATATATTATAATAAATATTTATGATTTCATTTTTTACAATGTCAGTTTTTGACAATAAATCAGTATCTTCAAATGTAACTGGATAAAAGAATAAAAATAATCTTAAATTATTTAAAGCATTAATTGGTAATCTTTCATATTTTACAGTTAAATATTCCACTACATCAAAATAAGGAACTTTAGTTAAATTCTTTATAACATATATTGTGATATATGAACAAAATATTAATTCACAAATATAACATAATAAGGTAGCAAAAATGTTAAATTTTATTTCTTGCATATTTTCAAGCATTTTTTGTTTTTTCTGAGGGTTCTTTTTTTTCTTCTTGAATATTATTTTTGTTTCATCATCTTCAACAAAAGGAGACATTTCACTTTCAATACTTTCATTTTCATTTTCTAAATGAATTTCAGGTTCTGCAATCATATTAGAAGGACCTTCTCTATTTAATTTAATAAATTGTTCACATTTTATTAATGTATTTCTAATATCTTCGTCACCTATTTTATAAAAATATTTTAAAAATTTTTCCTTTTCAACAACTAAAATAATACTTGCTTTAGCTCCTAAAAAACCTCCTAAAATTTCAAGAGTAATAAAAATAATTAAATAAATTATAAGAATTTTTTTTTCATTTGAAATTTGTTGATTAATTTCTTTGTAATATGCACCAAAAATATATTCAATTCCTTCAATTAAACTATCAACATTAAAAACAATAAAAAATAAATTCACATTTTGAGGATTTAATGAACTTTTTTCAGTATTACCATAATCAAATAAAGCATAATCATATTCACTTAAAGCATCAGTTAATTTCATTTCTAAAAATGTATATTTTAAACCTGAATCATCAGATTGATAATTTTTAACTCCTACTTGGAAATTTTCTATAATTTCCTTTGTTTCATCTGACATTTCTATGTTAGTATAACAAAAATATTCTATTTCTTGAATTGAAGATTCATATAAAGATAATATTGTATATTTACACTCTTCAAAATACTCGTCTTTATTTTGATATAAATTAGTATATTTATCGTTTAAAAGTAACATCATTTCAACAGCAAAAAAATTAGTATTTAAAATATCTATATAAATATCAGTTAAATAACTTATAACTGTATGTATTTTTAATATATTATTCCTAGATGAATATAAATTTATAAAAAATAATATACTAATAAAAACAACTGAGACTAATATAATCGAATATAAAATAATAAATATTAAAACAGATTTATTAATAAATCTAGGAGAAATCATTTTTTTAATAATATCATTACCTTTTTCTTTTGAAGAGAGTTTTTTTTCATTATTATTTTTATTTGAATTAGTACCAACTTGAAAAGTAATTGATTTAGAATTTCTATTAGTAATTTGGGGTTTATTTTTTTCATATTCACTTTTCATAACTTGTTCAACTTTACTTTCTTTTGGAACATTAGTAACTTCAACTGCAATATTTTTGCTATAATTAAAAATAGACAATTTAATATTATGAGTTTTTACTTTATAATAATTAATATTATCTTCTTCATCAACATTAAGAACAAAAGAATTTTTAACTTTAATTTCCTTTTCTTCACTTTCTTCAAAATCATCAGAATCATCACTTTCTTTTTCTTCTTCTTCATCAGAATTTTTAATAGAATTAGTATCATCATTAATTTCAGGTTGATAAAATCTATCATTAAAATAATCTCCAATAGGTTGAATTGTTTTTCCTTCTAAGGTTTTATCTTGAAATAAAAATAATTTATCATTTATATCAAAATTAACTTCATCTATATTATCAGGAACAAAATTTTTTCCGATTTGAGGAAAATCTTTTCTTTTTTCTATTTCTTTTAATGAAGTAATTGAATTTCTTTTTCCTGAATTTCCACCTCCAATTCCTCCTATAATACTTAATCTTTGAGTTGAAGTAAAAATTACTGAATCTCTTGAATCTGCATTTTCTATTTTAAATATAAATCCATTTGAGCAATTTTGTATTATTATTTCTTCAACATTCATTTTATACTTCTTATCATTTTTCCATATTATACACTTTTCTTTTAAATAATTTTGTTTAAGTATTTTTAATTTAACTTTTAAATTTTCAGTATGTTTTGAATTCATTAATTTTGTTAAAACTTCTTCGTTAAAATCTTTTATAAAATGAGTTATATCACTATTTCCATTAATGATTTGATTTGTTAAATTTAAATGATCTAAAGCATTTGTTGTAAAAGATTCAATAATAAGTTTATTATTTGTAATCAAAAAATAAACTCCAGGAGAAAAAAAATTATATTGTTCTGCATCATAATTTACTTTTGAAAATATAATTGGATTATAATCTTCATCTAATATTATTCCTACTTCTAAATTTATTGGAAGAAGACATTTTGCACTTGTTTTTAATAAAACAAAATGTGATTTTAATGCTTTTTGATTATTTTCTCCTATTTTTGAAACAAGAGTTTTTTTCTTTAGCATTTCTAAATGATTTTTTTGAACACACTCTGGTAATATATAATCTAAATTTTGTCCAATTAATTCAATATCTGAATAACCTAATAAATGACAAAAACCTAATGAAATTCTACTTATTACACCAAAATTATCTTCTTTTCCAGATATTATCATAAATTGAAAATCTGCTGAAGGATTCAAAGAATTAAAATCTAAATTTTTTTGAAAAGATATTTCATTATCATTTTGTTCATTATTTAAATATATTAGAGCTCTTTCAGGATCATTCAAAATATCTCTAATATACATACCATATAATTTAACTGTTCTTTTATTATCATAACTTGATGATTGCAAAGCTTTAAATTTATTATCAATTAAATCCATTATCTCATTTATTTCTAAACCATAATCATGTAATTTAGAAATGTCTTCATAATCAGAGGAAGATAACAATAAGTTCCAAAAATATGAATATATTGTCGATACTTTTGATATCATTGATATCAATTGATTACATTGATATCTAAAAGATAAATTTGATTTATCTACTCCATCTTCTATTCCTTTATCTTCTAATCTTCTTTTTAATCTATATACTAAAAAATCTTGAGAAAAAGATAATGTTGACATTTCACTTACACTAGCTAAATTTATATAGCCTTTATTATATCTTCCTAATTTCTCTATTTGAAATAAAGCATATGTTACTTTTAATATCATACTTTCTCTAAAAAAAGATAGATATTCTCTAAATAATAAGTCAACTTGTTCATACAAATAAAATTCAAATTCTTTATCATTTATATTAGATTCATTTTTAAAAGATTCTATTTTTTTCTTTAATATAATTTCATTATTTTCTAGATTTTGAGATTGTAATTTTTCAGATAAATAAGCAAATATATCAAATAAATATTCTCTATTATTTCCTCTTTCTTCAATAGCATCAATCATTAATCTAATTTGATTATAAACATCAATTTCATTTTCAATAACAATATTAGGAGAGGTCATTCTTTTTTTTGGAAAAGTCATCGTGAAAATTACAACCAATCCAACACCAATAAAAAAAATATCTAACATACCTTCAAATTCAGTTTTAGATAATAATTTACCAATAAATAAACACATACTGTCCCAAAAATATATTAAATTTAAATAATACATTACATTTGACATTACATTATTATCTCTTTGATATTTATTTTCTAATTGAAAACAATAAACAACATACATTGATGATAAAAACATATAAAATACAACTACCATTAATATATCTTTTATACAAAGAAATTCTAATAATATTATTGTTATTGCTCTTACATATAAGAATTGAATTGAAGCATTTACAATAAAGGATTTCGAAATGAATTGTTCCATTTTATCTTTTTTAGAAAATGAAAAAGAAATAAATATATGTGATAAATACATTATAAAAATAAAAGATATAAAAGAAAAGCCAACATAAATTAAATGTGCTCCTGACCAACATTCAAATTTACTTTTAAAATAAGATTCACTATCACAAACAATGATAGTAAAAAAAATTTCTAAAAATTGATAAAAATAAATAAATTACCTATTAAAGGAATCAATAAAACTGATCGAATTAAACTAATTAATTCTCTCATAATTGCCATTGAAAATTCTTTTTTTTCTAAACTTTGCCCAACACAAGAACAAATTATAAGATATACATATAAGAAAAAAGTGAAGAAAATTATAAAAAAACAAATATAAACACAAAAAAGGAAGAATTCATGATTATTATCAAGGTAATGTAATATTCTAAAATATTGTAAAAAAATAATTATGTTATTATAAAATTGATCTCCCTTCCAAGAAGGTTTTAACTATATTTTATTATTTAAATTGTATTTTACAGGATTATTTATAGTTAATGAAATAATTTGAAATATTTGAATAATAGCCATTAATATTTCTTGATTGATTGATATTATATACTTATTAAAAGTTTGATAAATAACATTATAATTAGCATATTTTAATCTAGTAAAAAGAGGTTCTTTCCTGTCATTATATATATTCATTAAAAATATTATAAAAATCAAATAATATTTTCATATATAAAGAATTAATAAATAAAACCTAAAAACTACATTTTTAAAAATTTAAAAATAAAATTAAAAAAAAACAAATCCAAAAAAATGCTGAAAATGAGATATCCTTCAAAGATATAAAAAACAAAAAATCAAAACATTATAAGTTAATTCTCTGAAAATATGATATTAAGATAGCATTAAAAATAGTAATTCTGAAAAAAAGAAAAAATCTCTTTAAAAATTAAATAAAGAAAAAAATATGACAGTAGGATACAGAAATAAATTATATATATCCAATTATTCAATAAATACAAAGATTACAAAAGAAAAATTGAAATAATATTTAAGATTTTTATATTAGATGGTAATAGTATAGTAATAAAAGAAAAAGATAAATAAGATAACAGTAATTTAAAGGAAATATTATATTGTTAAAATGATTAAATTAGTAGACTTTATAAAGAGACTTGTGGTATTTGTGATAAATATTTATTTTATATTTTTATTTTTAATTAGTAAATTTTATAAAGAATATATACGATTATGAAATTAAATATATTCATATTCA
Organism: Isotricha intestinalis; assembly: GCA_023807065.1. NCBI lineage: Eukaryota > Ciliophora > Litostomatea > Vestibuliferida > Isotrichidae > Isotricha > Isotricha intestinalis. Next base: position 12,721 of record JAJJLU010003737.1, read on the forward strand.
TAATTCTCTTAGAAATTAATCTAGGATTAAAATATTTCTTTAAAAGTAAATAAAAAATTAATATTTTCATCACTCTAAACAACTATTTTAATGAAATAATGATTTTTATGTTTTTTAAAAAAAATAAATAAAAGAAAGTATGTAGAAATAAGATAATTTTGAAATATAATTAAACTTTAAAATCCTTTTAAATGATTTATAATTTTTTAATATAATATAAAAACAAACCAAAAAAAGTCCAAAATCCTCAAAAAACCCTTAAAGAAAAATAAAATGATAAACCTAAAACAAAAATAAAATAATCTAAAATATATAAAAAAAAAACAAAAAATAAAAATAAAAACAATGGAACCAACAGAAGAGAAAAAAATAGAATTTGAGGACTCAGAAGAAAATAAATCTTCCTTAATAAAGAATTATTCTAATGAATTTGATCAAAGTGTAAAAACAAATGTAGAATATGAGAGAAAAGAAAAAAGATTAAGAAACAGTACAAAAATTCATCCAGAGGAAAAAATAATAACAAAACTTCTTCATGGAGTAGGGACAAACCAAGATATAACATATGCAATACCACATCAAGAAAATAGTAATTCTATAGAAAAATATTATATAGGAAACAATTATTCAGTCAAAAATCCATCAAAATCGTTTTTAGAATTTTCATATAGAGAAGAACAAAATGCTCCTTCCAAAGACACAATGGAAGACAAAGGGAAAGCAATAGACAATTATAATGAAAATGAAAATAATAGTTTATTTATATTATTTGATGGTCATAATGGAGATCAAGTAAGTATATATTGTCAGAATCATTTTGATATAATATTAAAAAAACATTTACTCAATAAAACTCTTTCATCAAAAAGAGCAATAACAAAAACATTTCAAGAATTAGATAATGAATTAAAAGAAAAAGGATTTGTTCATGTAGGTTCAACAGGAACTTGTTTGTATATAACAGAAGAAAATGGTAAAAAAATATTATATTGTGGAAATATAGGAGATACAAGATGTACATTATATAATAAAAAAGTAGAAAGATTAACTGTTGATCATAGAGTTGATGATTTAAGAGAAAAAGATAGAATAATTAATAATGGTGGTTTTATTATGAACGGTAGAGTTAATGGTCAATTAATGTTAACTAGAGTTTTTGGAGATTTTGAATTTAAAACTTTTGGAGTTAAATCTGATCCTTCTGTCGTGAGAAAAATCTTTGATGATAAAATTGAAAATCAATTTATTATACTTGCAAGTGATGGAATTTGGGATATGATTGATGAAAAAGATATTAAAGATATAATTCTGGAATTAATGGAAAAAAATAAAGATAATAATAATGAATGTATTACTAAAGTTATTTGTGATTACTTAGTTGATGAAAGCTTAAAAGCTGGAGGATGGGATAATATTAGTGCTTTTGTTATTAAGATGAGTTAAATAAATTTGGTTTATAAAGGAATTTTTTTATTTGAGATTTTAGGATTTTGGGTTTTGAGTTTTTAAGGTACTTTTTTATTTTTATAATTTATTAATTATTGAATAAATTTTAATATTTTAATAAATAATAGTTAAATTATGACAATACTCAGAAACAATAATTCTATTTAAAAATATTAGAAATATCATTTAGCAAATGACTCCATAAAAAGATAATTAAAAAAATCTTTGTTAAAACATTTAATTAGATTTATTGGTTATTAATATAATGATTGTGTATATTTTAGTTTTTTTAATCATAACCAATAAGAAAAATGTAAAACAATCATTATTTGTTAATATATGTAATTTCTTCTAAAATTTAAAATTGACCATTTCCAAAATACAAATTATTTATTTAATATTTTAATGACTGAATATCATAAAATATTAGAATTAATTAATTTATTTTATTTTACGAAAATTATTGTTTTTTTTAAAATAAATTTTAAACGCTAAAAAAAATAAATTTTAATTTTATTGAATATGTATGGTTCTGGGGAAAGAATGAAATTCCCTACAATTGAAGAATTATATGATATGGATTTAGAACAATTATTAATATTAAAAGAAAATATAGAAAATGGAAATATTGAAGATAAAAACATTAATTTAGATGAAGAAGATTATGATTATTATGATAATGAAGAAATGACAAAAGAAACAATGTTACAATTTGTAAATAGTGAAATTAAAGAAAGGAATTTAATGAATGATGTTCTAAATTTTTTTTTAAAAGCTCCAATTGATAAAGAAGAAAAAATTCTTGTTGAAGAAAAAAAAGAAGAGAAAAGATTAAATAAATTTTTAGAAAATAATTCAATTTTAAATAAAGAAAAAACAAATAATCAATTATTTAATTTTGAAAATAAAGATAAACCAATTATTCCAAAACCAAATGAAAAAATAGGAGATTTATTAAATAGAACTAAAATTAAACCTGAAGATTTTCAATATGTTGTTTCTTCTTCAACTTTAATGAAAACATTTGATTTTTATAATAGAGCTAAAAAAAAGAAAAAAGAAAAATTAGAACCAATTGTAGATAAAAAACCTAGTTATATTAATTATTTACCTATGGTTAAAAAGAAAAGAAAAAGAAAAAAGAAAAAAAATGATGATGAATTTGTCGATGTCAAAAATAATAATCCTTTAGAATTAATGAGGAAATATGAAGTTCCTGATGTAAAAAAGTTTATTAAAAAAAAAACGTTAAAACCAATAGATAAAAAGATGGTTTCTAACAATTTGGAAAGTATGAATAAAAATAATAATAATAATATTATTAATAAATTGAATAATGATATAAAAGAATTAGGTCAAGAAAATATAAATGAAAAAGAAAAAAATAAAATAAGTGAAGATAAAAATAAAATAATTGAAATAACTTGTTCAAATGGATTTAATATAATTAATACAAATAAAATTAATGATGATTTTCAAATACAAAAATCAAGTTTAGAATTTGTAAAAGGAGAAAGACCAATAAGTAAATATGATAGTTTTTCTGTTATAAGTGGAAAAACTCAAACATATAAAAATCCAGATTTTAACTTTTTGTTAATTGATCATTGTAATAAAATAAATGTAATTTCTGAATATAACAATTCAAAAAAATATGAAATAAATAAAAAAGAAGATAATCAAATTAAAGAAGACAATGTTAATAAAGAAATTATAAATTCAGATAATCAAGAAGAAGACATTACTCAAAAAATTTGTAAAGAAATAAAAAAAAATTATCAAGAAAATAAAAAAGAAGAAAATGAAGATATAGATTTAAGTATAAAAGAAAATAATATATCATCTACAACTAAAAATTCTTCAAAAATTAATAATAATAATAATATTAACAATCAAGATAAAAAAGAAAATAAAACATATCAAAAAAAAGAAGAAGAGGTATATGAATATGAAAATGAAGAAAACGAAAACGAAGAAGATGAAATTGAAGATGATGAAAGTAATATAATAAAAAATAATAATAATCAAACAGATGGATATCATAGTTTTTCAGAAAGCCAATCAAATAAATCAAATAAAAATGAACAAATAAAAATAAACAAAATAAAAAAATCAAAAGATTTAATAGATGCAAGTGCTTCTAATAGGAAAAATAAAAATAATATTACCAATAATATCAGAAATCAAAATCAAAGTAAAAATATAAAATTAATAAGAGACACAATATATAATTCAATTCATAATCCAAAATTATTATCTCCTCAATCAAGAAAAAATCAAAAGAAAATAAATGATTCTTTACCTGAAAAAAAAGAGGAAGAAAAAAAAACAAAAAGATTAAAAAGCGCAAATCCATCAACAACAAGAATAAAAACTTCTGGAGCAGAAAAAAAGCAAGACACAAAATTAAATAATAATAATATAAATAAAAACCTAATAAATAGTCATCGTCCTCAGAGTAATTATTTTCAAAATAAATCAAATACTCCAAATAATAATAATTTATTTATATCTCCTCAACAACAATTAAACCAAGAAAATATAATAGATTATTCAGATATATATCATAATTTCAACGAATTATTTTCAGGATATTTCTTATCATCAACATATTCACAAGCAAAAGAATTTAATTTTGATCAAACAATACAAATATTATATGAATCTTTTAAGAACTTATTTTATTATGAAAGTAATACTTCATTAATACAACAAAAAGATGAAATGTATGCAGATATTGTAAGAGCTGAAGCAGGTGTGATTCAAAATAGATTAAAAAATGTAAGTTCTAAATTATTGAATGAACCTGATATAGATTCAAATATTCAAAAATATATATTATTAAGACAATGTTTAGATTTAGAAAAGAAAAATTATGCCAGAAGCCCTAATCAATATTATAATAATAATGATAAAAATAAATTATTTTTTAGAGTTGTTTTATCAAGGCCAGAAATATATGATATTGTTTGTTATACTTTATATCATTATTCTGAATGGAGTGAATTACCTCATGGATTATCTTTAGGTCAATGTTGGAATTTACTTTGGACATATGGTTCTCCTAACATAGATTTTAATAAAATCTTTTCTTTTCAAAAAGTGAATCACTTAATTAATAGTAGGACTGTTCATAGAAAAGATTTATTACAAAAACAAATTAATAGAGTAAGAAAATTAAATAAGAAATTAAATGATGTTTTTGATATTATGCCACAAACTTTTTTATTAAGTAAAGAATATATGAGTTTTATAGAAGAATTTTCAAGAATTAAAAAAACAAATGAATATAATATTTGGATAGTAAAACCAGTAGGAAAAAGTAGAGGAAAAGGAATATTTTTAATAGATGAAATGTCTGAAGTTCCTTTATCAGAAAGTTATTTAGTTCAAAGATATTTAACTAATCCATTATTATTAGATGAAGGATATAAATTTGATATGAGAATATATATATTAATAACATCAACTAATCCTTTAGAAATGTTTCTTTATAAAGATGGTTTTGCCAGAGTTTCAAATGAATTATTTTCACTTGATATAAAAAATATTAGAACTCATTTAACAAATGCAGCTATTCAAAATAGAAGAGCAAATCAAAAAAATTATGAAAAATTATATGGAGGAAGTAAAATATCATTAGATTTATTAAAATATAAATTAGAAAAACAATATAATATTGATTTTGATGAATTAATTTGGCCACAAGTAAAAGATTTAATTATAAAAGCATTTGTAGCTTGTCAACATGATATTCCTTATTGTCCTTCAACTTTTGAAATGTTTGGTTTTGATGTTATTATAGATACTAATTTTAAATGTTGGTTACTAGAAATTAATTCATCTCCCTCATTGGAAAGAAGTAATGTTTTAGATGATCAAATTAAATTACCTTTAGTTGATGATATATTTAAAATTGTAGATCCAATTAATATTAATAGAGCAGCTTTAATTAAAATGATTGAAAGAATAATGAAAATTAATAATAAAAGAAGAAACGTAAAAGGAGTTTATTTATATAGTCAAAAAGTACAATTAAATATGGATTTAACAGAAATTTTTTATGGGAAAATTCCTAGGAAATATGGAGAAATTCCTAAAGATATAGGAAAGTTTGAAATGATTTGTCCTTCAAAAGAAAGTGAAAAATTAATTAAAATGACTGGAGGACAAAAGTGGTATAATGGAAAAAGGGATAAAGAAGAAAAAAAGGATGCAATTATTAAATGATAATATTTTAGGGCGTTTATATATATATATTGATTATTTTAAATTAATTTGTTTATTTATTTTTTGTATTTAGATTACATATTTTTAAAAATTCAATTTAAAATTAAATTTGTTTTTATTTATTTATTTTTATTAAAAATAATGTTTTATGTAACTGTTAATATAAATAAAGTTAAAGAAATTAAGGATTTATATAATATCTTTAAAGTTTAGTATAAAATCATGGATGAAATAATGATGATGTGGTTTTTAAAAAATAGTTTTCCACTATATTATTAATTTTTTATAATTAATTAATAAATATTGTTTGAAAAAAAATTATAATTTATTTAAATAATCATATATTAAAATTATAAAAATATTTTTTTATAATTAATTTAAGTTTAATGATTTCATATAAAATATATTGTTTTAGCACAATTATTTCTACATTTTATTATTTGTTTAAATTATATAATCAAGAAAAACAATTTTATGCTTTTTCAATTTATATTTCAAAATCCAAATTTTATTATTTTTTAATAATAAACTTCTTTATAATGTTTGTTTCATTAATTGGACAATTAACAGTAAAATTATTATATGGAGAAATAAGATTAAGTGAATTAAGTCAAGTAATAGAAAAAATAAAATTGAAATTTGTTCAAGTTTTATTTTTATTTCTAATGATTAGACCAAATCTTGATTTAGGAATAATGATTTTAATTATTTTATTTTTTTATATTGGATTTATTACTTCAATTGGATTTAAAAGAAGTTCATATATTGCATCAACAAATGAAAAATCAAAATATATTCAAATTAAAATTGTTGCTTCTTTTATTTTATTAGGAATGATAAATTATTTCTTATATGATAAATATTATATTACTATTGAAGAAATGGAAAAAAATAAAAATAATCCCAATTTAATTATTTATTATATCTTTAGTTCTGAATTTTTGATTCTATATATAAGATTAATGTCTAAATTTTATAAATTGTCTATAAATTTAACCTCAATTAATAAAGGAAAAATATGGGAATATCGTCCTTTAGCTTTTAGTTTAATAAGTACAATTAAATATTCTATCAAATTAATTTTTGAAATAAAACATTGTTACATTATATTTATTTTAGGAAGAATAAATGCTTATTATATAATTGATATTTTAAAAGGAATTTGGAAATTATTAAAATTAATTATAAAAATATATGACAATTACAATAGCACAACTTACATTAATAATTTATTAGACTATAAATCAAATATTACTTTGGAAAGCATAATTAAAAAGAATCCAAATATTTCAGAAGAAGAAAAAGAAAAAATAAGAAATGAATTAAGTGTAATTTGTAATATTTGTTTATATGAAGTTGATAATGGAAAATATTTATCTTGTGGTCATATATTTCATATTAAATGTATTAAAGAGTGGATTATGGTAAATTCAAATTGCCCTATTTGTAAATCTCCAATAATAAATGAAAATGGAATAAATTCCAAATTTTATAATCAACAATTAGGAATTAATAACAATAATAATATTAATATGACAAATGAAGAATTTTTACAAAATTTAAATTTAGAGAAAAAAAGTAAAGAAAAAAATTTTATTCCAAAAAAAAATAGTGATTATGAAAAATATAATTATTATCGAAAAATTCAAAATTTATTAGACAAAAAAAATAATAAAAATGAAAATAAAAATGAAATAATTAATCCTGGAGGAATTTCATTTTCTCTTCCTTGTGAAGCAGTTTTAAATAGAGGAATAAAAAATGAATTAAAAAGAATAAAAATAGAAATCCAAAATAAAAAATTATTAAATTTATATGAAAACCCAGTTGACACAATATCAACTTACAAAGAAAAAAATGAGTAAAAAACAAAAAAAAATATTCAAATTTATAAAAAAATAATTAAATATAATTAAATATAATTAAAATATATAAGAATTAATAATCCAATTAAAAAATAAAATGGAAAAATATACAAATCCAACTGAAAGAGTAGCCAATCAATTATATGATTATATAAAAATTACAGATAAAGGAAAAGAAAAATCAAAAAGGTATTCTAAAAAAGGAAACAAATTTAATATAGATAATGTAAATAAAAGAAAACTATTTAAATACGATAATTATAATACAGCAATAAATAATTTACAATTAATTGACATTAAAATTGCAATTCGTGAAGAAGATGATTTATATTGTTATAATGATGATGTTTTTAATAATGTTAGAAGAGGAGATTCTTTAACATTTAATACTGAAACAAAAAAATATGGAATTGGTAGAATAGGTTTAATTAAATTTTTTGATTATAAAAAAAAATATGATGAAAATGAAATTCTTTTAGAAAAAAGAGTTTTAGATAAAGTAAAAGAATCAAATTTACCTTTAATAGCTTATTTAACTGAAAAAGCAAATGGAGAAAATTTCCAAGTTTCATATAATACTGAATTTCAATGTTGGATTATTGGTTCTAAAAATGTTACTTTAGCTGCAAAAGATGAAAAAGATTTAGAATTTTATAAAAATAAAAAAGGAAATGATAGATATACTTTTACATTAAATTTTGCTAAATTATGGTTTGAAATATTAAAAAATAATATAAAAGATAAAATTGAAGAATTTAAAAAAGAAATGGGAGATCATACTTTTATAGGAGAAAATGTAGGAGATTTATTATATCAACATATTAAAATATATAATAAAAGAGATGTTTTATTTTTTGGTATTGTAAATAATTGTAAATATGATGAAGAAATTTGTTTACCTTTAAATAGATCTTTTGAAATTTTTAAAAAATATAATTTATCTTTTGTACCTTTTGAATCTTCTTCAAAATATGATAATTTTAGTAAATTAAAAGTATATCTTGATAACAAATATGATGAAATTTTATTAAAAAATTTAGAAAATGGAGGTGAGGGTTGTGTAGTTTATATTGCAGAAGTTAATGAAAATGGAGATGAAAATGTTTTGACTTTAGGAAAATTAAAAACTTTTGAATATAGATTTTATAGAAAAATAAGAGAAAAATGTAAGCAATTAAGAATTAAACATCCTAAATCTAAAACTAGTTTAAAAAAAGGTTTAAGAGAAGAATCTGGAGAAATCATTGAAAATTTAAAAGATAAAATTAATTTTGATGAATATATAAATTTTGGTAATTTTATTATTGATTATAATGAATTTGATAAAAGAGATTATTCAAATGTTTTTGCTACTTTTATTGATGAAATGAAAATAAAATATGAAAAAAAAGAAGATTTTAATAATATTAAAAAAGATTTTGATGTCAAATTTAATTTTTATTTTAACAATAAACTTAATCAAGAAAATGAGGAAGATATAAAAGATAAAGATGAAGAAAAAGAAAATGATAATGTTGAAGATGAAAAAGAATAATTTTTTAATCAATAAACAAATTTTAAATATCTAAAATCAAATTAAAATAAATATAAAAAAAACAAAAATATAAAAAAACAAATATAAATGATTAATTTGAAAATAATGTTAAATTTTCTAATTTTTGTTATAAATATTACAAAGAAAAAATGGAAAATTAATAATTTATTATTCCTAAAATTGTAAAAATAATGAAATGATATAATGTATCCTTCTTATCAAGGTTATTGTAGAGTATAAATCTTAAATTTTAAGATGTTGTTCAAAGGTGAAAAAAAAATATTGTAATAATAAAAAAAAAATAATACACTTCATTATCATTAGAATCTTTTTATTTATTTAATTTTGGTCATTAATATACTGGTTTAATAAATATTTTAATAATTTTTATACTATTTTTTATTTTGAATTTCAATTAGTTATTCAGTTACCTAAAGAAAATTAAGATTTTAATTTGGTAAATTGATTCAAAATGAATTAATATATCATCTTTCTTTTAATATTAGGTAATAATATTTTTTTGTTATCTTTTTGATGTATTTATGTATATAAGATGATTTAAATTAATATTTAAATTATTGAATAAAGTATAAATTTGATAAATATAAAATAAAAAATATTTTTAATATTTTATATAATTTATTTTTATTTAAATTATGAGTATTGAAATTAAAAAGTATGATTTTCAAACATGTGTAAATAATTTTAATCATATTATAATTCCAGATGATAGAAAAATAAGTTTAAAAAGATATACTCATAATGGGGAATTAGATAACAAAAAAATAAGAGCAATATCTTGGAAATTTTTTTTAAATATAATTTCAATAAATGAAAATCCTTCAAATTGGATAACAACATTATCAAAAAATCGTAAAGAATATTGGGAAAAAATAAAAAAATTAAATAACCCAAAAAAGAAATTTTCAGGAGATCCTTTAACTAATTTTCAAAAAAGTAAAAATAAAGAAGATTGGAATACTTTTTATAATGATTCAGATAATAAAAAATTAATAAGTTTAGACATTGAAAGAACTTATCAAGAAATAAATATATTTCACAATAAAAAATATAAAGATATGCTTTCTACTATTTTATTTATTTGGTCTAAAGAAAATAACAAAATAGGATATAAACAAGGAATGAATGAATTATTAGCTGTTATTTTTTTATCTTATTATCCATACTATTTTAAAAATGAATTTAAAGATATTCAAATTGAAGATATTGACATTAATAAATCATCAAATTATGGAAATAAATTATATTCTTTTTTTCATGATGAAGATGAATTAGAATCCGATTTATATTTAACTTTTAATAATTTAATGAATAAAGGAATAAATGAATTTTTTTACATCAGCGAAGAAGTTAAAAATCGGAAATTTGATTTTAGAAAATATGAATTATTTGAAAATCAATGGATTGATGAATCATTATCAGAATTAAATACTCCTTTAATCAAAAGATGTACTTCAATTATGAAAGAAAAATTAAAATACATTGATAGTGAATTATATGATTATTTACAAAGAATAAATTTAAATGGAAATTTAATTTTAAATAGATGGTTAAAATGTATTTTTAATAGGGAATTTTCATATGAGAAAGTATTAATTTTATGGGATATTATTTTAATAAATAATTCTGAAGATGATAAATATAGTTATATATATATTGATTTTATAGCTGTAGCTATGTTTTTAATAATTAGAGCAAAATTATTGGTTGGGAATAATAATGAATGTCTCACTTTATTATTTAAATATCCTGAAATTAATATCTTAAGATTAATTGAAATTGCTGATAATATTAAAAAAATTTTTCTTGAAAAAATTCCTATCAATAAATTTAATATAAATCAAATAATTAATGGAATTGGATTCAATAGAAATAATAATTCTAATATTAATAATCAAAATATAAAAACATCTTTAGACAATAATCTTTGGAATGAAAACAATACTATAAAAAATGATAATAATATAAGTGATTTTACTGGAAACACAAAAAAATTGTTTTCAAAAGCTTTTAATTCTTTTGGTGGATTTATTAAAGAAGTAGGAAATAACTTAAAAAAAAATATCGATGAAATAAATTTAAATGAAAAGGAAAATTTAGAATTAGAACGAGAAATTAAAATTTCCCATGTTGATGAAGCAGTATTAATTTTAGAAAAACTACAACAAAAATATACAAATGTGTTATCATCAAAAGATAATATTACCTTACAATCTATAATAGATTTTTATAAAAATTATATATTTAAATAAATTTTTTTCCAAATTAAAACTTATTAAAAAAATTATATTCTTTGAAAGAAGTAAAGAAAAAAAAAATAATAAATAATAATAAAAGGAAATAGAATAATTAAAGATGATAAATAATGACAAAATAATAAATCAGAAATAAATATAATAATAAAGATGCTTTAAAGTATAAAATTAAAACAGTCAAAATTATAATATTTAGTTTTTCCTTGATTTGATGATGTATTATTATCCTAAAAGTATTTAAAAATTGGTTTTTCAATTAGAAAAAAGAAAAAAAGTAAATTTATAATAACCATTACATAAATAAAATGCATAAAAAAATTTTTCATTTTTTAAATATAAAAAATATATAAAAAACTTAAATTTTGTGATAATTTAATTAATAATTTTTGCCATAAGCATTTGATTAAAACCCAATCCTGAATCTTTTATTAGCATTTCTTCATTATCATAAAATATTTTTACAGGAAAGTTTTCAAAAATTTGTACATGAGCGAAAGTAGGAATTTCACTTTTAACATATTTAATAATATCTCCAATTTTATTATCTCCAGAAAATATTCTATGTAATATTCTTCCATTATAATTAATATGTAAAGAATAACCATTTTTAGGTTCAGGAGGAATTTCTTTTTTTAATTGTTCACTATACTCAATTAAACTTAATTGATAAGCTTGTTTCATTTCATCATCATCAAAACCTTCAATATTATTTAAATAATCATAATTTGAATATTGATCAACTGTATAACCCTGACCTGAAAAAGGTTTAAATTTTTTATTTTCTTCTTCTTCTCTTTTTTTTCTATTTTCAATTTTTAAATTTTTAGCTTTAATAATGTCTTCATAAGAAACAAGCTTTTGATATGTTTGTAAATTTTGATAAGTTTCACTATTAATAAATGGTAATCTAGGTAAATTTTTAACTAAAAAATTAGTATAACCAATATCTTCAGCTCCTTTAATAAAAGCTTCTAAATAAAAATCACTAATTATTTCAGGTCCAGGAAGAGAATTAGTAGAATTTAAATTAAACCAAATTCCATCGATTTTTCTAATTGAAAACCAATGATTAGAAGAGTTAAATATTAAAGCTTCAAAATTTGTATTTTTTTCTAAAAGTGAAATTGCTTCATTAGTTTTTAAACCAATAACTTCACAACCAAAATTATTTAAAGCTTGTGTTAAAACTTGTATATTATAATTACCACTTAAATCAACATTATTATAATTTGGATTTTGATTTCCTAACAATTTTTGTTCTTCTTTATCTAGATATTGACCAATTTCACTTAAAGATACTAAATCAAAAAATGGACCTTGAAGTAAAGAATTTATACAATGCATTCCACATAATCTATCGTCTGATTGCTTTTCAAAATATACATAACCACGAGGGAATTCCCTTGACGTTTCCATTATTATTATATTTTTTAGTTTTTTATATTATTATTTAGTGTTTTTTTGTTTTTTATTTATATTGTTTTAAAGAGATTATTTAGGATTTATAAAATTTTTATTTAAATTTTATTTATTATTTTTTAGAAAATATTTTTTTGTTTATAAGGGTTTAAAATCAAAGATATTATGATTAAAATTTAAAATTTAAATTTTCTGAGAAATAATTATTAAACTTTAATTAATTAATATTTTTTCATAAATAAATAAAATATATTTTAACCCTTTTTAAATAATTTTTTACATCTATTACATAAAAAATAGCTTTCACTGATTTTATGTTAAATCAAAACAGTGAAAAAACAAATAAATCCTTTTAACAAGAAAGACTAAAAAATTTAATATAAACAATAATAAAACTAAAAATCAAAATTCATTTAAATAATAAAATAATTTCCCTCTCATTCAAATTAGTAATATTTTTTTAATATAAAAAAATAATCCAATCACGATATGAAATAATATATAAAAAATTATGCCTCCTAAGAAAAATAAACCTCGTTCTCAATCAGTAAAATCAAAAGATAAAAAAAAAGAAGTATCACAATCAAAAATAAAAACAGAGCAAATAAAATCAAAAGAAAAAAAATTAATTGAACAAAAGAAAAAACCAGAAAAAAAAGAAATTAAAACTCCAAAAAGAAAAGAAGGGGAAAAAAGGATATCTTTAAGATCAAAATCTAAAAGTCTTCAACAATCAAATAAAAAATCAAAAGAAAGATTAAGTAAATCATCCAGTAAAAAATCCCCTCAAAAAATTATTATTAAACAAGAAAAAACTAATATAAAACCAATTGATGAAGAACCTTTAAAAAAACTAAAAAAAACAAAAGATTTATCTATTAAAAAAGAGCAAAAAGAAAAAAAAAAAATTAAAAAAGAAAAAAGTTCTTCTAAAAAAGTCATAGAAGAAAAAAGTTTAAAAAAAGAAAGAAAATTAGAAAGGTCTCGTTCAAAAAGTGGAAAAAAAGAAAAAGAAACAAAAAAAGAATCAACACCAAAAAAAGTAAAATCAAGTAATAAAAAAACAAAAGATACTCCTAAAGTTATTATAACTGCAAAGAAAATTAAAGAAGAACCTGAAGAAATTGAAGAATCTTCTTCTTCAGAAAATGAAAATCAAAATATTACTCAAACTTTAACAAAAAAAAAAATTAAAGGAGATTTTACTTATGAACAAAATTCTAATATAAGACAAGAAATAGAAAAAATTTTGAAAAAAATTGATTATAGTAAAAGTAAAGAAAAAAAATTATTAGGTAAGAAAAAATTAAGAAGAGATATTCAAGATAAAAATACTGCTGAAAGTTATAATTATATATTACAAAAAAATCCAAATATTAATGTTATACATGCAATTGATTTAGATAAATTAAGTAAACAACCTGAAATTCACAGTTCAGATGTTTTTTTAAGTTTAATTGAAGTAGGTCAAAATCACTTATATTATAATTTTCCTTTTTCAAATAGATCAAAAATGTTTTGGGAAGATATTTTAAAATATAAAACATTATCAAGAATATTTGATGGATATAAAAGTGAAACTTTAAGAAAATATTGGAGAATATTATCAAAATGTGATACTGAAAAAGCTAAAAATATAGTAATTCAAAATAAAAATTATTTAGATAATATACCAATAAAATTAAGAACTATTGCTTATGCAGCTGAACAATATTCAAATGGAAATATTGATAATTTTGAAGAATATATTAAAAATATATTAGTTGATATTAGAAAGAAAGAAACTTATGAACAGGAATTTCATAACCCAATAACTGGAGAAATTACTAAAATTAAAAATGTTAGAACTACTACAATTAAAAGAAAAAGATATGAACCTGGAATGAAAAAAAATTTCATTGGGAAAAATACAGATAATATTGGATTAGAAGAAATATATAATGAAAATAAAAAACAAACTAATTATCAAAATGTTATTAATACTCTATCAAATGAAGATACTTCTAAATTTAAATATTTACAACAATTTACTGAAGAAGAAAAAAAAAAGTTATTAACTATTAATGAAGATGATAAATTCATTTTTAAATCTATTGATAATGTTTTAGATGGTTTATGTAATGAATTTCCTAATTTAACGAGAGATTATGTTTTAGATATTTTAGTTGCTAATTCTATGAATATTGCAAGAACTTATTTATCTTTAAGTAATCCTGAACAAAAAAAAATATTAACATTTAGTCAAAATGATGATAATGTTATATTAAAAATGAAAGATAGTAATGAATATAAAGAATTAATTAAAGAAAAAGGAAAAGAATTAGTTGATGAAAGAGAAGAGTTTTTAAATTCTTAAATAAAAAATTCATTATTATGAAATTAAATTTCATTATTTTTCAAATTTATTTATTTTAACTTCTTTAAAACTTTTTTTTATTAAAAAGTACCTAAATTTATAATTATAAATCTATAATATTGATTAAAAATATATTTAAAAAGAAAAAAATTGAAAAATATTTTATTAAAAACTTTAAATTAAAATTTATCTAAATAAGTCAAAATACTGAATACATTTAAAAAATCAATATTATATTTATAAAAAAATATGCTTCAATCAAATATAATCAATAAATCATCAAAAAAACCTTTTAAATGCTCCAAAAAATAAATCTTAGAAAAAAATCAAAAATTTTTAAAAGGCACCACTCTATACTAAAAAATAAAAAGAGACTCAGTTAGCTCCTAAAGAAATAAAAAGGTATAAAAACCTTTAAAATATTATTTTTCAATTTCCCATCTAACTCTCCTTCCATCAGCCCAAAATCCTTTTTTCCATTTATTTTCTTTAATATCAAAAAACTCCCCTTCACCATTTTGTTTCCCATGTTTCCAATAACCTTTATATATTTTTCCATTAGGCCAATAAAATTCTCCATAACCATTTTTTTGATCATGATAATAATGACCTTTATATTTTTTTCCATCATTCCATTTAAATTCTCCTTCACCATCCATTTTATTATTTTTCCATTCTCCATTGTATTCATTTAAATTACTCCAAATAAATTTACCATAACCATGAATATTATTATTAAAAAAATCACCAATATAATAAGAATTATCACTTAATATTAATTTACCTTTACCCCATTTTTTCCCATTTTTATATTCTCCTTCATATTCTGTTTTATCAGGCCAAATTTCTTTTCCTTTTCCTTCTTGTAAATTATTTTTCCAATTTCCTATATAAGAAGCACCCTTTTTATGTATATAACTTCCATAACCTTCTAATTTATCATTTACAAAATCACCTTCATATGTATCTCCCATTGGATCTATTAATTTACCTTTTCCATTTAATTTATTATTCTTCCATTGACCATAATATATACTCTTATCATTCCATATTTGAATTCCTAAACCATGTTTTTCTTTTGTTTTTGGATTCCAATCACCTGAAAATTCAGCAAAGTTTGGATATATTAAATTTATTTTTTCTGTTTTTATATTGTCATTTAATGGAGAAAAGTTTTTCTTTAAATATTCTAATTGAGTTTCTGTTATACTTGTTTTACTAATTATTTGGTATATTGGTTTGTTTGTTGGTTTTAAATTTATTTTGTTTGGAGTTATAGTTATTAATAAATGTTTTCTGAAAGAATTTCTTGATAAAAAACCACGGATTATTGTTTGAATTTTTATTATTTGTTTTATGGATTTTGTATATTTTGATACTTCAACAGGAATTTCTGATTTTATTGACCTTCCATTTATACATGAAATACAATTTATTCCCATTATTTATTTTATTTAATAAATGATTTATTCTTTAATTTTTTAGTAACATTTTTATAAAACTAAATTAACAATTTTGTTTGATTTTGTTAATTAAATTTTAATTTATTTTTTTGTTGAATATCTATTTTTATCTTTCTTTCTTTTTTGCTTTTATTTTCTGTTAAATTCAATAAAAATATATTTTATACAGAGAATAAATTTTATTAAAAAATATATTTAAATATTTTATATATACATAATATAATATTATTAATTAATAATAAAATAATGAGTATATAATTTAAATTTTAATTTTAATATCATCTCTATTGAAATTTTGTTGAATCATCATAAGTAATTTTTCAAGTAAATCTTTGATATCATTAATAGGATCAAATTTATTTTCTTCAGCCCATAAATAATATATTTCAAGTTGTTCATCTTCATAAAGAACATTATCTAAAATCATAACATCATTAGGATCAATATCATCACCATAAGTTTGCATATTTTCAATTATATATCTCATATTTTCTATATTATCTTTAGTATAATCTCTAATTGCAAATCTTCCTCTTTTTTCATTAATTAAATGTTTTTCTAAATTTGGAAGAGATTTTCTTTTTGGTCTATTATTTAATATTTGTTGATAATTAATTATATTTAAATTATTATTTGGATTTACTCTTTTTCTTACTCTTGGCCTTTCTTCTTCAAATAATTCTTTTATTTTTGCTTTTTCTTTTTGAATTTTTTTTTTACTTTTACTTTTGCTTTTACTTTTTGATTTTGATTTTTTTGTTTTTAATCTTGGATAATCACTTTCTATTTCATCT
Organism: Isotricha intestinalis; assembly: GCA_023807065.1. Lineage (NCBI taxonomy): Eukaryota > Ciliophora > Litostomatea > Vestibuliferida > Isotrichidae > Isotricha > Isotricha intestinalis. The sequence goes on from JAJJLU010003737.1 coordinate 30,104, forward strand.
TCATTATAATCACTTTCAAAATTTCCTTTTCTTTTATTATCTCTTTTTTTTTGTTTTCTTTTTTTTTCTTTTAAACTTTGAATTTCTTCAATTTTTTCTTTTTTACTGGCTTTCTTTTTAATTCTTTTAGCTTCTAAAGAATTAGTTCTAAAACTTTTTTGATCAAAATTGTTATATTCATCACTATCTAAATCTTTTATATTCTTTGGATTTTGTTTATTTTTATAATATTCATTTTGATTACTTTGTTTTAAATTAGTTTTTTTTCTCTTAGATTTTCTTCTAATAGGTTTTTCAGGGGTTTCTTCTGAAGAACTTTCATTTTTTGGAGCTCTAGGTTCAGAAGATTCATCATCACTAAATTTGTTTTTTTTAGATTTTTTTTTTTTTTTACTTTTGCTTTTACTTTTACTTTTACTTTTTTTCCTATAATTATCTTCATCTTCACTTTCTTCTTCTTCTTCTTCTCTAAATTTTTTAGCTTTTTTATTTTTCTTTATTCTAGATTTATTTTTTATTCTTTGAGTTTGACGAGGTTTTCTGCTTGAATAAATATTATCTGGATTAACTTCTACTTCTACTCTTTCACTTATTCTTTTTTTTCTTCCTAATTCTTTATCTGTATATGCTTCTTTTAAATAATATCTTTTGGGAGATAATAATTGAGAAACGTGAAATTCTTTTTTTCCATAACATATTTTAAAAAAATTATCTTTATCAACTATACGATCTAAATCTTCTAAATTTCTTCTTGTTACACATTCTTTTCTAAAATATTTTATTAAACCACGAAATAAGACACTGACAACCATTTTAATATTTAATTTTATTCTCTTATTTAACATTGATATATTATTTTGAGTGAAAATCATTTCAAGAAATAAATTTCTTAAAAGAATTTTTATAATAATATAAAAACCTAAAATCATAATTCTTTCACTTTTATTTAAATCTATAAATTCTCCTGTCTCAGTTGTTTTAAATCTAACTAATTCAAATAAAGTAAAAAAATCACTTGGTATATAAGAATAATTAGAAATAAATAAGGATAAATATTTTAACATACTATCACTTATACCTTGAAAAAATTTAGTTTGTAAACCTTTAATAATTCTTTTTAAATAATCTTGTAAATCAATATAAATTTGATGTTGATCAACATCTCTTTCAATAACAACATTTAAATCTAGAGTTTTATTAGTTATTATTTCCGTAAAAGGTTCAACAATAGCATAATATATATTTTTTTTAAGAATAATATCCATATCTTCATAATAGGTTAAAAAATAAGAAACAGAATTAAACTTTAAAGTTTTATAAACCATATATTGAACATTTAATATTCTTCTAGCAGCAATAACAACATAAACATATTTCCTAAATTTATTAATTGGTTTCATTTCTAAATTATTAGGGTCATATAAACTAAAACTCCCATCAACTTTAACTTTTAATTTATTATCATAAACTCTTTTTTTTTCCCATAAATCTAATTCAACTCCATTAAAACCTTTTTCTTTTATTTTTTTTTCAGTGGAAATTTTTTGAATAGCTTGTTCCATTAAATTCCTTTGTTTTTCTAAATTAGCATTATCTCCTAACATAATACTCATTCTTTTAGCAGTTTTTAATACTTCATCATTATTTTTTTTTCTTCTTTCTTCTTCTTCTTCTTCTTCATCCATTTTTTTATCAGGAAGTAATCTTTTAGCTAAGAGTTTCATTCTTGATTTACTTGGAGGTAAATGAACCATTATTTTCCTTATATCAGACATAGCATTTGCATTAACATTATTAAAATCATCTATTTGTTTACTTATATCATTTCTAACATCTTCTAAAGTTTTTCTTATCATATTATAATATTGTGCATTTTTATCATTATCTTCTTTTATTTGATTTGTTATCATATTTGAATATTCATTTAAATTATGTGAAAGTTTATCATTGAAAGTTTCTATTCCTTTTTTTGACATTAATTCTTTATTTTTTTGCTCTTTTATTTCTTGTTCATATACAAAATCTGGAGGCAAATTATTTTGCTTTACTTTTTTTATTTCATCAAGATTATTTTTTAAATTTGGATTTTCATCACTTGTTATTTTATAATTTGCATTTTCTTTTAATTCTTTTTTCAATTCATTTTTTCTATTTTCTGATAAAGGAGGTAAATTTTCTTCTGGAATTTTATTTTTAGAAATTTTATCTTCTAAATCTTTTAATTTATTTAAATTATTACTAAATGATTTAGCTAAGAGTTCAGGAGTCGAATAATTTAAATTTCCTTTAGCAATATTAGGTAAATGATTATAATAATTTCCTGCATTAATATTTTGTTTATAATAACTAGGAATTGGAGGAGCTACTGTTAAACTTGGATTTATTGCTGAAGGATTTAAATTTAAAGGTTGAGAATATATTGGATTTACTGTTACATTATATGAATTATTATAATTTGGAATTATATTATTATCATTATTATTATTTGGATTGAATGTAAAATTAGGAGCATTTAAAGGAGGAAGATATGTAATAGGTTTTGCATATGGATAACTAAATGTATTGTTTAATTCAGAATTCATTTTTTTTATTGTTTTTTTGATTGTTTTTTAATTAATTTGGTATATTATTTTTTATTGTGTTTTTAATTAATTCTTTTCAGTTAATTTGAGTTTTTGTTTTTTTTGTTTTTTTAATATATTTTTTTTAAATATGAAAAACACTGATTTTTACTTTGTTAATGTTTAAATAAAATTAAATTTCTTAAAAATAAAGAATTTGGAAAATTATTTTTTATGAGGTAATTATTTTGCTTTTCTTTTGATGAAAAAACCAAAACATAAATAAGATCAAAGTTTAAGATTAAATTTTGAATATATTATTTTTTTACCATTAAAGAATTAACCGATAATAATAATTTCAAATATAAAACAATATTATTAACAATAAAAAACAAGTTTTAATAGTATTTAAAATATTTTCTTTAATACATAATGAATCATATGAAAATACGAAAAGATTAATAGAAAATAATGTCCATTGGAATATTGATAGACTGGTGATGAAACAATAATCTTGGAAATAAATATAAAAGATTCAAAAAAAATCAAAAAAATGGTTAATACTAATGAAATAAAACAATATACATAAAAGAATAGAAATTTTGAATATTTAGAAATTTCTTACAAAAAATATGAAAATATCTACTGATTAAGATAAATGATTATTAGAAGAAGAAAAAGAAAATATTCAAAAAGAAGGATTTTCTTATAATAATAAAATATTATCTATAATTTAATTTGAATAATATATAATATATGATTTTTTTAAAAGATAATAAACTTGTTTTAAATTAAATTTATTTTATAATTTCTCTTTTTATTTATATTAGACTTTCCATTTGATTAATACTTTCTTTATGACTCATATATTTTTGACTTTCAATTGCAGAATCACTTCTATATAATCCTTTTACCTGATCAATATGTAAATAATTTTTAAAATTTAAGTATTCTTTATTTTTGTAATATTTTCCATAAATAAATAAAATTAATGCATATGAAATGACTATAAAATTCAAAATTAACATTAGAATAAAGTTATCCATTTAAAAATATATAAAATACTAAATATATAAACTACTAAATTTTTTTTAATTAAAAAATAAAAATAATGAAAAAACCAAAAATAAATTATCAGAAATTTGATTGACAAAAATTTAAATCAAATGCATTAATTATTTTTAACTTAACAAAAATATAATTTATATTTTTATTTCCATCTAATTATTCAGAGTGGTTTTTATAAGAGGTATGACTTTGATTTGTTTTTATAGGTAAATAAAAACAATATTTCATTCATTTATTCATTATTTTTTTATTTATTGTAAATTTATTTGTTTTGAAATGATAAATAAATAATTTTAAAATAAAAACAACAATATTAAAACAAAATTATTTCTCATTTAATAAAAACATAAAAAAATCAAAAAAATCCAAAATAAAAAGTAACAACAAGATAAAAATGTATTAAAAAAGTAAACAAAAATTGATTCTGATTTAAAATAAAATAATAATTATTTATATATAAGAATATAATCAACAGCCAATAGAAAAAAAATTTTATATGTTTAAATTCAAAATTTAATTTAACATAAAAGGGAAAAAATATTATTTTTTTTATTTAAAAATAAATGAATGAAAAGGTTAACATTGGAGAGTTGACCAACCTGATAAAAAAAAATTTAACTGATGTAAAAAATGGATACATATTTAATTATATACTTTTAGAAAAAACAATTTCACTTTCAGATAAAATAAAGGCATATGAATTAAAATGTCGTATTTCATCATTTAGAAAAGATAATTTTTCTTTAATCTATTTTTCATTTAAATGTTTAACATTATATATTTCAAATAAAACAAATAAAGAATTATTAGATTCAGATACTTTCAATATTGGAAAAGCATTATATAGAGCTTCAATTGTTTTAAAACAAAATTATCCTTTGCTTTCTTTTTTTTATTTAGATTTATGTAAACAAATTGTAGATCATCTTCCCAAATCTGATCTTCCTGAATATAAAAATATTATGAAGAGTTATGACAATAATTATAAAAGTGATATT
>JAJJLU010003738.1:0-34647 GCA_023807065.1 Isotricha intestinalis
ATATTCAATTTCTCCTGGTTTTATTTTATATTCTATTGACTGATCTTTTGGTGTGTAATTTTCTTTTATTCTATCTAATTCTTCTTTAACTGTTGATTGATAAAAATTTAATCTCAAATTTTCTGAAGCTTTATTTATATATGTTTTTATATCTAATATTATTTCTTCTTTTTTTGAGTTTGTGGTTGAATCATAAGTGCTCAATTTTAAAATTTTTTGTCTTGTTTTCATTTTTTTGAAAATATATTAAATTATGAATAAAAATAAAAAAATATATAATAATATAACAAATGAATGTATAAATATTCTTAGAAAAAATAAAAAATACAAAAAACATATTTTTTCATTTTTTTAAATAAAAATTCAGTTTAAAATTAAGTTAAAAAATCAAAATTAAGACTAAGAAAAAGAAAAAGAAAGTAATTTACTATTAAAATTTCTATTACAGCATCATTATAACTAAAATTTACATTAATGGTCATTTTATAAGCAACTTCATTAGGATTAGTCAAAGAATAAATATAAAACTTTCAATTTTCTTATTTTTAACACTCTGGGATGAATTTTTAAAAAACTATTAAAAAATAATATCTACTAAAATTTAAGTAAAATGTGAATGTAAATTAATTCTTTGGCATAATATCATTTTTAATTCTACTATAGTATTTTTAAACTTATTTTTTTCTATTTTCTTTCCTTAAGTCTTTCTTTAAATAATGAAAGAATTTGATTAAATTTATTTTATTTAACATTTAGTTTTTATACACATAAAAATTCGATTGATAAACCAAGAAATTAAGAGCAATGAATTAAAAGATACTTTTATATTATACATAAATTAACAGATAATAAGATGTTTTAAATATAATATTATTTTGAAAAATTCAGAAACGAGGAATAACTGTCATCAATAATTGTAGTAAAAATATTAAGACAATAAATTATCATCATTTGTTGAATTTTATATTTTTTTTTTTGAAAATATTATACCATATTAAAAAATTTAATGGGCAAAATAATTAATTCAATAATATTTAAATTAATTATTAAAAATATTCACAAAGAAAATCTAAAAGAAAATAGAATTCCAATCCAATATTAATTCAAATTGAGATAATCCATTCAAAATTAATTTTACAAATATAAATAAATAATAATTGGAATAATCCTTTTAATTCATTTCTTAAATAAAAACAAAATTGTATTAATCAATTGGTTCAATGGTAATAGAAATTTTAACAAAGAAGAAAATATGAATTTAAAACAAGAAAAATATATTGATTTTACAAATAAAAGAAGTAAAAAATATATTATAACAGAATATAACATATTTAAAAAGTTCTAATTGTAATGTTAAAACTGAAATTAAAAGAATCAAAAATAGAAGTATAATATTTAATAAAAAATATTTTGGAGCTTTCATATTAAACAGGTCTATTTGTGATAGAGAAATGAAAGAATATTTTTTATTCTTTATATAACTAAAATATTTGATAATATAATTTTGTGTTTTTATCTTTGATCGTGTTTAAAATGTTATTTCTGAAGATGAATTATTTTCAATTGTTAAAGAAAATTTATTTTGTCATGAATAATGTTAAAAAACAATTAAATTATTGATATTAGTTTAGAAAAAAACAATATGGATGATTTGAGATTTATTTTATAATTTTTATTTATTTTTTTACTTTAATATTTATTTAAATAGAGGATTTTTAAATAAAAATATATTTAAAAAAATGAGTTCTGAATCTTCTTCTGTAATGTCTACTCCAGAAATTCCTTCCAGAACAAAATGTTTTATTTGTGATTATAAAATTAAAAATGAAATTTTTTCAAATCATTATAATAAATGTAAAGAAAATTATTTAAAAACCGAAAAATCAAAATATTATCCTTTAAAAGAACCAGATAATATAAATGAATTATTAGATACTATATCTAATTATGAAATGAGTAGTTATAGAGTTTTAAATGAAATTAATGAAAATTTTACTAAATTACATAAAGAAATGACATTGTTATATTCTGAAGAAAATAAAAAATCAATGACTCCTAAAGAGTTTTTTAAAATTCATCATGAAAAATTTATAAGAAGATATTCTTATAATTTAGAAAATTCTAGAATGAATTTTTTTTATTCTCTTCAAAAAATAAAATCAACTTCATTAGAATTAAAAAATATCATTAAAAAAGAAATAGAAAACAGTAGAAGATTTTCTATTAATTTTAATTAATTATATTATATTAGTAATGAATAAAACTTTGAATTAATATATATTATTCTTTATAAAACTTAAGGTAAATAATGCTAATGATAATTTTAAATCATGAAATCATTTAATCCATAGTTAGGATATAGTATTGTATATATATAAATAATTATATTTATGATAAGAAGATTAAAAGAAAATTATTTTTCATTAATTGTAAATAACTGAATTACTTTTCCTTTATTTTTTTATAACAATGTTTAAATATTTAGATTCTAGATTTTATAGAATAATTGTATGTTTATATGAATAATCTTTATGGAAGAAATATTAAAAAATTTATATTAATTTAAAATCTTTTGAATAAACTTTTTTTATTATAAAAAAACTAGTTCCATTTAAAATTAATATATTACCAATAAAGAAAACTAAATTTTATAAATTTTTTTTAATGAAAAATAAAATTAAAAAGTAAAATTTATCTAATCAAAAAACAATTAAACAATGACAATGATTTATTCTTCATCAGCAAGTAATCTTTTTTCTTCATTATCAATATTAATAACAATTTCTTTTTCTTCATTGGAATCCTTATCTTTGGAACGAGGAATAGGAATAAATTTAGAGAAGAAACTGACAATAAAAGTTAAAGAACTCATTAAGAAGCACATACCCCATTGTTGAAGAGTTAATCCACCTTTGGAACAATGAAAAGCATTTCTTCCAAATTCAACTAAAAGAGCTTGAAGACCCATTTCACACCCAGTAATTATAATAAATAACCAACAACGATGAATTCTACTAAAAATATTAATTTGATCATTAATAACTCTACAATTAATTTGATTAAATAAAGTATAGAAAACAAAAGTATTAAATATAATAGTCATATGAGAAGTACTCCCTAAATTACTAATATATTCATTAAATGCAACACTAAGATCTTGTCTTTGAGCATAATTACCACAATTCATTGAATTTGCATTATCAATTAATTTAACATTACTATACCATTTACTTTGAATACCATAAATTATATGATTAAGTTCACTAACTTGACCTGGTAAAGTACCATAACATTTCATTATTGTAATATTTTCAGCTAATCTTGTTTTATCTTGTTCAAGAATAAATTTAGGTCCTATTAAATAAACAATAAGTAAAAGAGCTAATTGGAATAAACTTTGAATTGATATATGCTTCCACATTCTAGCATTTATTATAAATTCATTTTTCTTTGTTGGTTCTCTTTGAAGTAAATCTTCATAAGGAGGTTCAGTTGCTAAAGCTAATGAACCTAAAGAATCCATAATTAAATTAACCCAAAGCATTTGAACAGAAGTTAAAGGAGTTTCATTACCAATACATCCACATATAAATACTAATAAACAAGCACAGAAATTGACAGTTAATTGGAATTGTAAGAATTTCCTAATATTATCATAAATATTTCTTCCATAAATAATAGCAACAACAATTGAAGTAAAGTTATTATCTAAAATAACAATATCACTAGCTTCTTTTGCAATATCAGTACCTGCAAACATAGCAAAACCAACATCACTTTTACTTAAAGCAGGAGCATCATTAGTTCCATCTCCAGTAACAGCAACTACTTTTTCTAAAGATTTTAATCCAAGAACTAAAGCATATTTATGAATAGGTTGTGAACGAGCAAGAACTCTTAAATTTTTAGTTAATTTAATAAAGTTACTCATATTTGCAACAATATCTTTTTTAATTTCTTTTTTTTCACTTTTTGTTCTTTTTGCTATTTCTTCTGCTTCTGCTTCAGTTTTTGGACATTTACATAAATTACTTTCTTTATGACATACTTCACATATTAATCCTCCTATTGCTGCATAGAATGATGGACCTGTCATTGATTTAGGTTTATTTTGTAATAATTCTTCAATATGTTCTTCTCTTTTATTTTCATCGTTAATTTCTTCTGGATTAATTTCAATATCTGTTTCATTTAAATATCTTAAATCTACATCATTTCCTAATATATTACAATCTTTTGCTATTGCAGTTGCTGTTATTATATTATCTCCTGTTACCATTATTACATTTACTTGAGCTTCATGACATTTTAATACTGCTTCTTTTACTCCATCACGCAATGAATCTCTCATACCAAAAACTGCAATGAAAGTTAAATTTGTTTGATCAATACTTTTATTATTTAAATCTAATTGTTCACAATTATTATATTCATTTTCACTAATGTCCTTATAACATACATATAATGAACGTAATTTATGACGATTAAAATCATTTATTTGGTTTATAATTTCATTTTCTATTTCTTGTGTTATTTTTTCTACTTTTCCTTCTTCTGTTAAATATTTATCACAGTATGATAATGCATTTTCAGCACCTCCTTTAGTGAAAAGACGATATCCTGTTGGGAAAGATTCGTGTTTAATGAATGTTGTCATTCTTTTTCTTTGAGAATCAAATGGGAATTGCTTATAATTTGATGAAAGATATTTATCTTTTACTTCTGAAATAGGAGATTTCATTCTATATAAAAATTCAATAAATGCCATATCTGTTTTATTCTTTGCTTCACATATTTCGTAATCTCCATTAATGTTAGGTTCTTCTAATTTTGTTATTGTACATTCAATATTAAGTGAGATTGCAGTTCTTAATATATTAAAGTAATTTTCATTGAAAAAATCATTTGGATTTTCTCTAATTTTAACAATATCATTACTATTACTTTTAAGATCATCTAATTTACCTACACTTAAAACTTCAATATTTTGTTTTAATTGAATAATTTTATCACCTAATAATATTTGAAAAACATTCATTTCATTTTTAGTTAAAGTTCCAGTTTTATCAGTACAAATATAATTAGCACCTCCCATAGTTTCACAAGCATGCATTTTTCTAACTAAATTATTTTGATCCATTAATTTCTTAATAGAAAAAGCCAAACTTAAAGTAACAGCAAGAGGTAAACCTTCAGGAATAGCAACAGCAATAATAGCCACGCATAAAATAACTATATCTAATAAATCTTTAGCAATTAAAGTTTTAGGATCAGTTAAAATATTTTTATCAATTCCTTTTTCAATAGCAAGTTTATAATTTTTACTATCTTCAATATATTTAATAATAAATCTAATACCAAGAGCAACTAAAGTGACAAGAGCAGCACCCATTCCAAAATAAGAAAATACTTTCAGCAATATCATCTAATTTAATTTCAAGTGGAGTTTTACTATCTTCTTGAGCATTATCAACAGTTCTTCTGATAATACCTTTTTGACTATGATCACCAACTGCAATAACTATTGCTTTTCCAGAACCTTCAACACAATCTGTTCCAGATAACATTAACATTGAATGAGGTTTTTGCCCACTTTCTTTTTCTTCAATACATTTATCATATATTTCCTTTTTAACAGTATCACTTTCACCAGTTAATGAACTTTCATCCATTTTAATTCCATTACCTTCAATTAATATCATATCTGCTGGTAAAATATCACCATAATTAACATATATAATATCTCCAACTAATAAATCATCAGATATTAAATCATTTGGAATACCATCTCTAATTACTTTATATTTAGTTTCTGAATTTTGAATATCATTCAATTCATGAAACTTTAATTCTTTTTTATAATCAGTTATACTTCCAACAAGAACAACAATAATAACTGCTATTATTATTGATACTCCATCAATCCAATCTGTTTTTGGATTATCTGATAAAGTTGTTCCTAATATTATTTGAACAATTGAAGCTACTATTAAAATTCTTATCATTAAATCTTCAAGAGCATTTAAAACAAAAGTACAAAAAGGAGGAACTTCTTCAACAAAAATTTTATTTGAGCCAAAGCAATTTTCTCTATGTTCAGTTGATGTTATTCCTGTTTGAATTGATGTTTGTAATTTTTCCATTAATGCATTTATTCCTCCTAATTTTTGAATATAAGTTAAATCTTCACATGATGATCCTCTCTCTTTATATAATGTCATTAATTGTTCTAATTCAGAAGCTGTTATTCCAAAGTGATTTAAAGTTGAACTTGTTTCTTCTGAACAAGAATATTTTTCCTCGTCATCGTCGTTTTTTTTTTGAGACATTATAGTTTTATATATTTTATTGAGATGATTTATTTTTTTGGGATTAAATATTAATTTTTTTTTGGGGAAAAAAAAAACGATAAGTTTTGATTTATTCTTTTTTAATTTAATTTTTTTATTTTTTGTATTCTATTAATTTATGAATTCTTTTATTTTTTAAGTAGTTAAGTGGATTAATTGGAAATTTTAATTTAATTGAGCATTATTTTTTGTCATTTTTTGTTTTATTTTTTATGATAAAGGTAATAAAGAAAAATAAAATTTTTATCTCAATTATTTAACATCCATTCTATTATTTATTTTAATTAGAAAATAAATATTAAGTGAATAATTTATTTCTAATTTTAATAATAATTTAATAAATTTTTATAAATTTGTTCTATAACTTCAAAAAAAAATTAAAAATTGATTAAATAAAATCTAAGAACATAAAGAAATTAAAGAATAAATAAAACTCAAATAGTAATATTTTGATTGTAAATATAAATATCCATAAAAATTAATTAACAATAAATATATTTATTTTACTTTTCATCATTTAAATTAGTTGTTACTTTCATCAATATTTCATTTTTCATTTTTTTTATTTCTTTTCTAACATCATTATAAGAATTACTAGCAATTTTTTTTAAAATAGGAATTAAATCAATTAAAGCATTATCATATTTATCATCACCAAGAAAACTTTTAATATATATTCCATTTTCTTTTTGAAGAGAATAACTTTGAGGTCTATTATCTAAAATTATTATCTTTGATAAATCTCTTCCTAATTTCGTTAAATCTTTTACAAAAGTATCATTTAATAATAAAGCATGTTGCCTATATAATCTTTTTTCAAAAAATATTTTATCTTTATCTATTAAATCTATTATAGGATCTGCATATTCTTGTTTTGCAGAAGTAAATAAAATTATTTCATATAATTTACTTATTTCTGTTAAAAATTGATTTAATCCTGGTCTAGGAATAAAAATTCTTTTATCTTTTTTATAACTTATTATTGTTTCATCTAAATCTAAAACTAAAGTAAATACTTTCTTTTTATCTTTTTTATTTTGTAAATAAGGTGTTTTATTTTTAATACTTTCTCTTATATTCTGAATTTTACTTTTTTGATTATTTTCTTTAAGAATATTATAATCTTTTGAAATGTTATTTTCATCCATGTAAATTTTCTTTTTAAAATATTCATTTAATGTACTTATATAAATTCTTGTACTTCTACTTAAATAAAACATTAATTCATTTCCATTAACAACTGTATTATTATTATTATAAAGTCTTAAAATAGTTTTTAATAAAATTGAAATATTATTATTTCCAATTCTTAATGAATTTAAATGTTCATTTTTATTAATTTTATACTCCTTTTTTTTATTTAAAATACTTTGTAACTTTTCAACCCATGTTCTTTTTTGAGCCATAACAGGTAAGATTGAAATAATATAATCACATACAATTAAGAAATTTTGATAAACACAATTAATTAATTTATTTAAAAGATTTAATGTTGATTGAGTTACTTTTTGATCTTTTAACACTTGATAAATAACAATAATAGATAAAAATTCTAAAACTGAATATTCATGAGAAATTACTTTATCATTATATTGATCATTTGGAAAAAAATCTTCAAAAACATTATAAAAAGAACAATAAGTATAAAAATTATACCATTCAATACAAAGAGCTTTTAATTGAGAAAAATGTTTAAAATTATCTATTATTTTTGATAATTTTTCTTCTAAAACTATTAAATCTTCTATTTTTAACGTAGTAGTTGGACTATTATCTTTAATCACTACATCTTTTGAAAATGAATTATTACTATTTCTTGTTATGAAACTACTATTAGACTTTTTTAATTGGCTTTTTTTAATCGGTTGATTCCTAAGGTCATTATTATTATTATTTATTAAAGTATTTGTTTTTTGATTTTGATAAGAATCTAATAAATTATTATCAGATTGAGTTAAAATTATTCTTTTTGTAATTATATTTTTCTTTTTACCATTACTTAAACTCATTGTATTAATTGAATGAAAATTCTCATTTCCAATTGTATTTAAATATTCTCCATTATTATTATTATACATATCAAAAGAATTTTGAACAGTATCAAACATTTTTTTAGATTCATTATAATGCGAATTTTTATATATTGTATTAAGTACATTATTATTATTCTCATGATTTATAGTATATAAATTATTTGTTTTTACTTTTATTAAATTATTTGCTATATTTGTTTTATGAATATTATTATGATTAATTGAATTTTTATTTTCTAAATTATTGTTTGATGCATAATTATTAGTTTTTTCTCTTTCTTTTTCAAATTTTTTAACTGCACTATTAGTTTTATTATTAATTGCTAATATTTTATGAATTGTATGTTCATCACTCTTATTATAATTTTCAGATAAAACTCTATTATGTGTAATTTCTTTTTTCTTTTCTGTTGCAGGTTTTAAAAAATTAGACATTATTTTTTTTGTTCTTTCTTTGTTTGGAGTTAAATCTTGATAAATTAAATCTGATTTGTTTTTAAGATGAACTTTAATTGCTTTTTTATTGTTTTCTATAGTTCTTTCGAATAAATTACTTTGAGATATTGCTTTTGAAACTACTTCTAATATTCCACTTTTATTTTTATAAAGTGATGAGTCCATTTTTACTTTTTTTATGATTAAAAAAATGATAGAAAATAATTGGAAAAAAAATATTTGATTTTTTATTTTTTTTTAATTAAAATTTTAAAATATTATAGAAATCCATAAATCTTGGTATTAAATTTGTAAATAATAAGAATAACATTTAAAAAATAATATGAAGAATAAATTAATTTATTAAACAAAAAAATTTTTATTTAAATAAATAAAGCATCCAAAAAAAATTTATTAAATTATGGGGAAATAAAGTAAAAATAAAATAATAATCTAAAAAGTAAAAATGAATGTGGAAAATCTTTTCAAATGGAATAAGTAATTAGAAAGGAATAAAATCAGAAATTAAATTATCAAATAAAAATAAAAAAAAATAAAATCTATACTAACTATATCAAACAATTCAAAAAAACATATCAAAAATGAAAAGCAATTTTTCAATTTTTAAAGGGTGTGATGTTTAAAGGGATATTTTCCTTCTTTTAATAATTAAAAAATATATTTTATATTTCAATTTTTAAATATTCTATTTTTCCATATTTATTTAAATAAAATAAATCAATTTTCCTTTTAATATTTTCAGATGTAATATATAGTTTACACTTTAAAATAAATTTGTTTTTCATATTATTTATAAAAAATTTGAAAAAATAAGATTATATACTTTAAATATCTAAAATTGATTATTATATACTCATTTATGTTCTCATAATAATTTATTGATTTCATTTTATAATTCAATAAATACATTTAAAATAATTTTATCTATCCAAAAAAAAATTGAAAATATAAAAATTACTCTTGAAAAAAAAGAAATTAAAAAAATTTGTCCAAATCTTTTTCAAAAATATCTCCTTTTTGTAACTTCACAATAAACTTTGACAAAAATTTAAAATCTTTTTCCAAGAATTTTTTATATTTCATTTGCCAAGGTTTTAAAATTTCACTTAATTTCCAAGACTGAATACTATTTAATTTTCTTCCATCTTTCCAAACATACATTTTTAAACTAATATCATCTATTTTAATTCCAACTCCATTAATTCTTCCTAATTCCCAAAAACCAACATAAGCATCTAACTTTTTAAAATTCCAAACAAAAATTCCGAACCCATCTTTTAATCCATCTTTATATTCTCCACAATAATATTTATAATCATTCCATAAAAATTCTCCAAAACCACATAATTTATTATCTTTAAATTCTCCATAATAAACACTATCATTATTATATCTAATAATTCCATAACCATTTATTTTATCCTCATAAAACTCTCCTAAATAAAATGTTCCATCTTTCCAAGTAAATAAGCCTAATCCACATTTCTTTGAATATAAAAAAGTTCCTTTATATAAATTCCCATTAATAAAATTAAATTGAATTCCTAAACCATTAATATCATTTTTAAACCAACAATCACCTTCTGTTTTTAAACTATCTTTAATATAATATCCATATCCTTTAACTATATTATCATAATATTCTCCACAAAAAATTGATTCTTGATATTTTGAATCTGTAAAAATAGCATAACCATTTATTTTTGAGTTTATAAAATATCCTTTTAATTTACTTCCATCTTCCCAATTTATTATTCCAAAACCATTTTTTTTTCCTTCTACGTTTGTATTACCGTAATATGTAAATTTTTTTTTTTTCACCTGAAAATAACCTTTTGGTGTATTTGCTATACTTTCAGGTTCAAAAGAAAATATTCCTGAGATTTTCAATGAAGTAAAAGAATTTTTCATTTTTCGATTATATATAAATGTTTTTGTTTTTCCAACTTCTGGTATTTCACTATTTACGATTAATTCATTATCTTTAATATTTTCTTTAGTTATATTTTTAATAAATATATTTGTCATTGACTTTGTTTTAACTATTGAATATTCTGTTTTATGAATAAACTTTTTTTCATTTTGTTCAATTAATCTTAAGGATTCTAATAAGTTTGTTTTAAAATGTTGTTGTATTTTCATGATATTCTCATTTATTAAATCTTCACTTAAAACATATTCTCCTCCTAAATAAGTGTCTTTTTCATGATTATCATTTATAGTATTAAATTGATAAATGTTATTTTCTATATTATTTTCATTATAATTATTTAATGAAGAATTTGATTGTTTTGCAAATTTACTTAATAGTTTTTTAGTACCTATAACTTGAGAATTTAAATTTATTTTATTTGTGTTTCTTTGATTTATATTCATTCTTGATGATGTAATAAAGAATTGATTATTAGGAATTATAGAAAAATTTTGAGGATTATTTACTGAATTTGAATGTATAAATAGAATCTTATTTTCTTTCTTATTTATATTTACACAACATATTTTTTGATATTCAAAATCAGTAATATTTCCCATTATTTTTTATAATCTGTTGTTTTTTTTTATTTTTAAAGTGCTATAATTAATTTTTTTATATCTTTTTTTTTTAATATATATTTTCTAATGATTATATTAATTGTTTTAATATATTAAAACACTTCAGAATAATTGAATATAATTTAATCATTTATAAGCATATATATGATAAAATTAATTTAATTAAAATTTATAAGAATTAAAATATAATAAATGGGCAAAAATAAAAAATCTAAACGAATACAGAAAATAAAAAAAACAATAAAAACAACATCTTTAAAAAAAAAGATGAGAAGATTAAAAAATAAAAAAAACAACAAAAATAATTTCAAAAAAAATAAAAATAAAGTAAAACAATTAGAAGAAAAAAAAAATAAAAAATTCAAATTTGAAAATGAAGATGAAGAATTTGAAATTCCAGAAGGATTAGAAGAAATAATGATGACTGAAGAACAATTAGAAAATTTACCTCATGATGAATTTAAAACTTATATAATTCCTAAAACAAAAGAAGAGCATAAAAAAAATTTATTTGATTTAATTAAAAGAAGTGATTTAATCTTAGAATTCATTGATATTAGAAATGTGAAAGGAACAAGATGTGAAAAAATAGAAAAAGAAATAAAAGATAAAAATAAAGTTTTAATTTTAGTTTTAGCAAAAGTAGATTTAGTTTCTAAAGAATTTTTAGATAAAATTTATAATACTTTAAAAAAAAAAAATTTAGTTTTAATTTTATCTTCTTTTATAAGAGAAAAAGTAAATATTATGTTTGATAAATTGAAAAAAATAGTGAATGATAATTTAAAAAAAAATAAAAAAATTAAAATAGGAATTATTGGTTATCCTAATATGGGAAAAAATTTATTTATTCAATCAATTCAATTAATAAATAATGCTAATTCAGACGATAAAATTATTTACTTCAATAATAATAAAAATTTCGGCATTGATTGTGTTCCAGGAACAATTTTTGAAAAAGATGATGATAATACTTTATTTATTTCTAAAGAATTTAAAGAAATTTCTAAAATTCCAAAACCTGAAAAATTAATAAAAAATATATTAGATTATGTTGATAAAAAGAAAATAAAAGAAATTTATAATTTTAAAGAATTTCATAATTTTGATGATTTAATTAAAGAATTTTGCCGAAAGTTTAAATATGATAATAAAAATATTAAATTAGTTTCACAACATATTATTAATGATATTATTGAAGGTAAAATTATTTATGAAATAAATTAAAAAATCTTTTTCAAATTAAAATTTTTAATTTAAAAATTATTTTATTTATTTAATAATTTATAACAAAATATTCATTCAATAATTCTTAATTTAAACATAATATTTTTAAACAACATTGAAAAAAAATAAATAACACAAAACAAAATCAAATTAAAACTTTTCTTAATATAATATTATCTTCATGAATACAAAAAATATTTTTATTATAAATATCATTTTGATCATATAAATTTCCATTAATATTTAAATCATTAAAACAATCATCACATATTACTAATGGAGAATAACCTTCTTTAACATTAAATTGTGTTAAAGATAAATAAAATTCAGTTCCTAATTTATTATCACATAAACAACAAAAATCAGGAATTTCTTTATTTAATGCTTCATTTGAGTAAATATTTGAATTATAAAAATCACTTATTATTTCTTTATCATAATCTTCAGTTTTAAAATAAATTAAATGTGTTTCTCTTTTTTTTAATAATTCTTCACAATTTAAACAATAAATTATATTCTTTTTTTGTTCTAAGTAAAAAGGTTCTTTTCCTACTTTTTCCCCACACATATCACAATTCTCTGAGATCATTAATGTTTCACATTGTAATGGAATAATTAATATTAAAGCATTATAATCTTGTCTTAAAATTTTAAATATATTTTTTATTTGTGCTGATGATGTGAATATTTTTTTATGTCTTTCTTTTATTATTATTTTTATTTTAATATTTTCTATATTTTCTTTATTATTTTTATTATTATATTTTTTGTCATATGATATTTGAATTAAAGGTCTATATTTTAAAGGATTTTTTTCTTTAATGTTTTCAAATTCAGTTTGGATTAAATTTTCTAAGTTTTTTATAATATAATTTATTTCTTCTCTTTTCATTTCATCGTATAAATATTCATTAATGGGAATTTCATTTTCAAATACTTCAAAGTCATTAAAGAAATTCTCTATTTTAATGTTAGTAAAATTTCCAACATAAGAAATATTACCATTTTTATTTATTAAAATATAATATGATGGATTTTCAGTGTTAAGATTTGAGGCATTAAAATGTAAAGGAAAATTAGTATCTGTTGAATCTGAAATATAAACTTTTAAATTATTTTCAGAAATGAAATATAAATCTTCAATTATTGATTGATATTCATTTTGTTCTCCTTTAAAAATGACAATAATATTGAAATTATCATTTAAACATTTTTTTATTTTATTAAATCGGCTTTCAATTTCTGTTTTTAATAAATAATTAGTAGTATAACTAATAACTAAAATTAAATTAGGTTGATGAGGATAAATAATTTGAATTAAATTTTTATCAAAATTATTATTAGGGTCAATTAATTTTGATTCAATAGAAAATGTTTTATTTAAACAAGGAACACAAGATAAATAATCAATATTATTAAAATCAGGATATTTAAATATATTATTCATAGAATTAATTAGAGCAAATTGAAATTGTTGTTCAAATAAATTAGGATTTAACAAGAATTCTAATTTAAAATGTTCTTCTTCTTTTTTTTTAATTTTTTCTTCTGGATATTCTTCATTAATTATTGAATATAAATTATAAATATAAGTATAAATACAATTAAAATCATTTATTTCTCCACCAATTTGATTTGAAAAATTATTAATTTCAGATTTTATTATATTATTCAATTCTTCTTCTTTATCTTCTAAATTAGAATATTCTTCTTTTTCATCATCACTATTATTATTGCTATTTGATTTATGAATTAAAGGTGAAAAATCTATATCTACATTTTCTATTATTGCTTTTTCTAAGTTAATATTATTATCTAAATTTCCAGTTATACCTTCATAAATTTTTTTTGATTCTATTAAAGTGTTTTTATTTGTATCATAATCATAAATTATTGCTTTTCTAAAATTTAAATTTGCTTTATAAGATTTTGTTTTTTGTTTTTCAAATAAATTTATTAAAGTATTTAATTCATATATAAAATCTTGTTTTTCAATAGCTTCATTTATATTATTTATCATCCCTATTTGAAAATCTATTAAATTTGAATTATATCTTAAAATATTATCTTTATCAATTAAATAAAGTTTTGACATCTGTTTTTTTGAATCATAATCAATTTGATATAAAAATGATTTTTTTATTAAATGAGATTTTTCTTCAAATATAAAATAAATTTCTTGAGATTCTAAAGGAACTTCATTATTTTCTAATATTTTCTTTATATTATTTATTTCATTAATAGATTTTATATGAATTTGATAAATTGGAAAAAAATAAAATAATTCTTTATTTTCTTGATAATAATTGGATAATTTTTTTAAAGCTAATAATGAATTTATATCTTTTATATTGAAAAAAAAAATAACTTTAACTTTATCATTTCTTGAAAAATCAATTATATATTCTTCTTTATTTGAATTTGATGAACATTTAAATAAAGGTAATTTTAAATATTGAGGAATTTTTTCATATTCTTTATAATAAGTATCAAAATTAATAAGTGAATATTTTTTATATTTTTCTTTTGAAATTAAATTATAAATATTTGTCTTTATTTGTTTTAATGGATCTTCATCCCAATTATTATTTACTTTATTTAATATATTTATTTTAATTATTTCTTTATAAATTGAATTCCTACCTTCTTTTTTTTCAATATTAAAATTTTTCAAAACTAAAATATTAATTTTATCTTTTAATTTATCATCACCTTTAAATAAATTATCAAATTCATCAAATAATTCATTATAAATATTATCCCAATTTTTATCTTTTAATATTAAATTACTTAATCTTTCTTTTTCTAAAATTTGAGGTAATTCTTTTTTCTTTTTTTTGACGTTATTATTTTTAACAAAATCACGAATAGAAATTTGTTTTATTGATTTTCTTCCTTGTTTAAATACATTTTTATTATTTTCTAAAGAATATAATCTTCCAGATAATTTAGATTCACTTTCATCAGAAAGACTATTTGAATCTTTATTTGAACCTTGTAAATTTAATAATGGAGTTTTTTTTGAATTATAAATTGAACCTTTATTAGTAACATTTGATACAGTTCTTTTATATTTTTTACTTTTTTTTTTTTTTAAATTTTCATCATTTTCTTCTTTAATTGTATTTTCTTTTTCTATTTCATATGATATAATTTTACTATTACTTGATTTTAAATTAGATTTTTTAACAAATGAATTACTTTCAGATGATTTCTCTAAAGTATTATTATAATTATTACTATTTGATGTTCTTATATCAAAAATTCTTTTTTTATTTTTTGCAAAATCTTCATTTAAAGTATTTGTAAGTGTATAACTCCTTGTTTTTCTAAATTCTATTCTTTTTTTTCCTTGCGAATCAATAACTTCATAATTTTCAATTGTTGGTTTTTCGTCTCTTCTAGAAAGTATTTTTCTATTTTTTCTAACATTCTCATTAATTGTATATAATTCCCCATCTTTATTTTCATTAAAATATATTGGTCTTGATTTTATTGTAACTGATTTTCTTTCATTTCTATTTAATTTAAATTTTAGATTTTGATCATCCAATAATTCTTCTTTATATTTTTTATTTATTTTTTCTGTTCTATATCTTTTTAATTTTCTTTTTTTTTTTGAATCTTCATTTAATTCATTAGATTCACTTGATTTATTTGTTCTCATTGATTTTGATCTTGATTTTTTTCTTTCACTTCCTTTAAATTCATCTTTTATTAATGATAGTTTACTTTTTTTTTTCCCATTTTTTTCATTTAAAACTATTTGTTTTGATTTTTGATGTGTTAATATATTTTCTTTATTTTCACTTTCTTTTCTATCTATAATTGAAGTTCGTAAACTATTAATTCTACTTCTTCTTCTTTGAATTATTTCATTATTATTCTTATTTTGTTGATTATTATTTATATTATTATTATTTTGAGTTTTAACTGGATTTTTATTTGTTTGTTCTTTTTTTTCTCTTGTTTGAATTCCTCCATTTGAGCATCCCATTATTTTTTTATTTTAATAATTATAATTATTATTTCTAAATAAGTTAATTCAGTTATTTCAAAAAGTTTAAATATTTAAAAAAAAAATATTTAATAAGCAGAATTAAATGAATATGGTCTTACAAATCTTCCTATTTTATTTTTTAATTCATTATTTTCTCTTTCTAATAAACAATTTTGATTTTCTATAAAATTTAAATTTTTTAATTTATTTGAAAATTCATAATTCATATTTTCATTTTGGACTTTTAAATTACCATTATCTCTTTGTAATTTCATATTATTTTCAGTTAATAAACTGTTGGAATTTTTAAGAGAATTAATATTATTATTTAAAAAAATAATTTCTTTTCCTTTTTTACTTATTTCTTCTTTATGTCTTTCAAGACTTTTCTTATTTAAATCATTTTCATTTTGAACATTAATTAAGCATTGTTCAGTTTTTTTATATTTTTCATAAATTTGATTATTTTGATCTTGCATATATTGAATTTCTTTATGTAAACAATTATTTTCTTGAGTTAATTCATTTAATGAATTACAAAATTTTTTTTCATTTTCTTCTATTTGATCTTTTAAACATAAATTTTCTCTTCTTATTCTTATTAATTCATTATTTAAATTCTCTGTATTTAATTTATTTTGAATAGTTATATTATTTATTTCATTTTCTCTTTCTTCTAAAATTTGATTAATTTTATTATCATATTCTCTTTTCATTTGATCATATAAGTTATTTAAATTATTTTGTGTATTTTCAGATTCATTTTTTAATTTTGATATTTGTTCTTTTAATTCATTTATTTCTGTGGTTAAGTTTTCTTGAATTGAATTTTTTTCTTCTTCTACTTCTTTTAAATTGTTTAATAAATTACTATTTTCTTTTTTCAAATCTTCATTTTCATTTTTTAAATTATCGATTTCTAAATTTTTTTCATCTTTTATTTTCTTTAGTTTAATTTCATTTTCATCTTCAATTAATTTTATTTTCTTATTTGATTCTCTATTACTATCATCAACTGTTTCTTGCATTTTATTAATGTGTTCTCCAAAAGATTTTTTTAATCTATCTAAAGTATTTTCTAAAGAAGATATTTTAAATAATAATTCATTTTTTTCTTTTAAATGAATATTATTTAATTCTGTTACATAATCTTTTGTAAAAGTTTGTTTAAAATCATGTGATCTAATTCTATTTGGTTGTTCAATATAATTTAAATTACTTGAAGGTAAATAAAATAATTGATTATTATTATTTAAATTATTGTTATTTAAAATATTGTTGTTTAAATTATTGTTATTTAAATTATTAGTATTTAAATTATTATTTGGAGAAAGAGGTATTTGATTTACTTTAAAAGATTGTTCTTTTAAATTATTTAAATTTAAATTAGAATTACTAAAATAATTAGTAGAATTATCATAGTTATTATTGTTTACATTATTATTAAATCCACTATTATTTAAATTATTATTGATAATATTACTGTTATTTATTTTTTCAATTGGATTATTAACATTAAAAGTATCTAAAGGATTTCTTATATGATTTGTTTTTGAAGGAAGAGCATGAACAGCTGTATCACAAGAAGTACAAAAATTATGAAAAGGAGAACATTGAGGACATGTAAATATTGCTTGATTCCTTTTACATCTTTCACATAATTTATATGATGATATTTCGTTATTTGAAAAGTTATCTGGGTTCATTTTTTATTTTTTATTATTTTATTAAAACTTAAGTAATTAATTTAATTTAATTAGTAATTTGATTTTTTATAATTAATTCGTGTGATACGAAATATCATTATTTATATATTTTTTTTTATAAAATCAAATATTAAACCTAATATTAATTGAACAATTTGCTTTAAACAATTTTTCTTTATATTTTTGTGTTTATCTATTTAATTAATTGTTTTAGATTAATATTTTATGAGATTCTTTATTAATTCATGTAAAGAAAATGAATTTAAATTAAATTGAAAGTTAAATTTATATGATAGGATAATTTTTTAATGAAATATCTTAATAATCACAATGAGATTAATTAAACATTTTAAAATTTTTTGATTCATAAATCTATATTATAAAGTTTTTTCTTTTAGTTAGAAATAAATTATTTTTTAACTTTGTTCTTCTTTATGTTTTAATAATAATACAAATAAATTTTTTCATTGTATGAAGTAATATTAGTATTATATAAATTGAATTAAATCTTATGATTACTAGATTTTGTCTGAAATATTTCTTTGGTTTGTAAAATCATTTGTAAAAAGAACATTTAAAAAATATCTTGCTTTATTTTATGAAATCTCTTTTTCTTCATTATTTTGAAAAAAATAGTGTTTCTTTATCTTTTTATTGGAAAATATAATTTATCAAATTAGGAACATTTATTAATTAGAAATAACTAAATTTTTTATATAAAACTATTATTAATTATATGGAATGTATTCAAAATATATTTTTAATTTTGGAAAAAAAAACAAAATTAATAAAAGTATTATAAAAAAA
The DNA here is from genome assembly GCA_023807065.1 of Isotricha intestinalis. Lineage (NCBI taxonomy): Eukaryota > Ciliophora > Litostomatea > Vestibuliferida > Isotrichidae > Isotricha > Isotricha intestinalis. Next base: position 19,133 of record JAJJLU010003738.1, read on the forward strand.
TAAAGATTAATTTAATAATATTAATATGTATTTTATATCAATGACAATTATAATAACAATAATTAATTTTTTAGATAATTAAGATAATTGAAAATAATTAAGATATATATTTAATAAAATATTTCTAAATATAAAAAAATTTGTTTTTAAATTAACAAATATAAATATTTTAAATATAAGTTTAAAATAAATTTGAAATATATTAATAAACTTTCCTTCTTTTTCTTGGTTTTTTTTCTTTCTCTTCATCAACATTTTCATTATCATCATTTTCTTCATCATTATTATTTTCATTTTCTTCAAATTCTTTTTTATCACCTAATAATTCTTTATCTCCTCCTAAAACATCATAAAAATCAATAGCTTGACAAACATTAACTGTAAATTCTTCAATCATTTTTTCAAATTCTTCATCGAATTTAGGATTTTCAAACAAAGTTTTATCCCAAAATTCTTCTTTGGCTTGAATAAAATACAATAAATGTTCATTTTCTTTAATCTCATTTTCTCCTCTTTTTCCACTTAAAAATCTAGAAATTAATTTTCTTACTGTAGTTGCTAATAATAATTTATCTACAAGTTTTTTTTCACCATTATCAAAATAATTATTTATTTTTATTGTTTCTTCTTTTTCTAATTTCTTTTTATATTCTTCATTTACATTTTCTACTATTTCAGAATAACATAATAATTCTATATATTCATATATAGATATTAAAACTTTTAATTTAAATTCAGGATGTTCTTCAAAAAATCTTTTACAATCTTCGTTAATTTTTACAAAATCAGGAATTGCACTAATAGTATCATTAATTGAAGTTTCACTTTGATAATTTTCATTTTTTAAATAAAAAATAAGTAATTGTATAGAAAACATAAATTTATTAAAATCAATTATATTTTTATGGGTAAATTCATATAAAACTCTCCTTTCTTCTTTCTCAAGTTTATCTTGTTTATATTTATTAACAAAATCTTGAATAATAGTTGAATTTCCTCCTCGATAACCTTCAAAACCATAAGTAACAAATCTTTGCCCATCAACTTTAAATAATTTTTTCCCTGGTAAAATAATTTTACCAATTTCTTCTTCAATTAAATCAAAATTATATGAAATATTTTTATAATTTGTATAATTAATAGTTCCATTTTTTTCAAAGCAATTTCTATTAGAAAAAGCAACAATAATTTCTTCAAAACTTTGATAAAGAGAAAAATCAGTATTTAAATTTAATGTTACAACTTCAGATTTTGTAGCATCTTGAGCATAAATTTCTTTTTGTAATTGATCTCTAAAATAATGTAAAACTCCACTTTGACTTATATTACCTATTATATTATTTAAAAATGCATTTTGCCAAGAAATAAATTTATCATATGCTGCTGCTAAATACATTCCATATAAATATTCCCCATCATCATTTAAGACATTTGCAATTTCATCATTTTCTTTTATTTCTTTTATCTCCATTGGAGGTCTACATTTATATTTTAGTAAATATAATTCTTTTAATTCTTTATTTTTTTGCATTTTTGATAAAAAAGTACATAAATTCTTCCATCCTTTTTGAAATTCTTTAAATTGATTTTTTAAAATATCATTTGTTAAAGCATCTTTTATTTTTATTTCTTTTCCTTTATCTCTTGTTATTTTATATGTATATTGTTCTATCATTGAATTTACAAATGGATTCATTTTTATTATACTATTTAGTGCTTTTACTTGACCATTATCGTTTAAATAACTTTTTATAATTGGATATTTTTGGTCGCTTTGAGGAATTAAATTTAATTCTTCTATCATTTGTTTTTTATTTGGATACTTTGGAACAATGAAATAATGGAATAAAGGATATTTATCTTCATTATATAATAATGGATCTATAGATTCTTGAATTATACATCTTAAAGAATTAAAATCTATTTGATTTAATTTGTTATTATATTCTATGTATGTTTTTTTATAATTTTCATATTCATTTACACTGGAATCTATTAATTCATTTATACTTTTTTCAACATTTCTTCTAATTTCTATTGTTTTAATTAGAGGAAATTTAGTAATTATATTTGATAATTTTGGATAAATCAAATTTAAAAAGATTTGGATTTCATTAATTCCTTTTGTTTTTAAAGCAGTTTCTAAATGTTTATAAGTTTTTCCCATAATTTCAATTATACTTTTACTTTCATGTGGTAAAAGTTCTTTAACATCATCATTATTAATATATTCTAATAAAACACCAAAATATAAACAACCATAAAAAATAAGTGAAAGAAGCCTATAAGAAATTTGACTTAACTCTCTAACATTCTTATCAATTTTATCAAAGAATCCCATAGTAACATTTTTTGCTCCTTTATATTCATCTTTACTCTTCTCTAAAACATCTTTTTTAAAGTCTTGAATAGTCTTACATCTAAATTCATGTTTTTGTTTATCAGGATGTTCTTCTAACCATTTATTATCAAGAACCCATTTAACCATATAATCCATTTGTGCTTTATCTTTAAATACTCTAATATGTCCTTCCCTATCAACTGGTACATGCCAAGTTCCTCCTACTCTTTTTCCACATAAAATACATTTTGATTCAACCATTGGAAGACCACATTGGTCTACATTATACCATTGTCCACATGAACATATATATGCTCCTGTATAAGCATCGTTTGTTTTTATTAAAAATTCTTCCATTTCATTTGCTGAATTTATCCATATATTTTCATTAGGTTCTCCTCCTGGAATATAATTATTTTTTATTATGGTTAACATATTTTTTGTTAGGAGATTAGAATAAAAATACTCTCCTTTTTTGTTTAATGAATCTAATAATAGTCTATATATGAATAAAATCATTTCTAAATCTGATATTGTTATTTTTCCAAAATAATTAATTGTTGTTTTTGTTAATTTTTCACTGTCATATAATAATTTTAAAAATTCTTTTGCTTCACCAGTTATATTTATGTTTTTAAATATTGATAATGCCCATGAAGAAAATTTATTAAATATATTTTGATTATCTTTTAAATAATTATCTTTACTTAAGTTTGATAATATTTTATTTATCGTTATATTTATGAAAACATCAAATCCTGAATTTTCATTTATTAATTTTACAAAATCTTGAGAATTAATTTGAAATTCTTTTTCATAACATTCCATAAATTTAGTAAAATATTCAGAATATAATTCTATCTTTTCTATTGGTAAAAGTGAATAATCAAAATTAGCGATTATTTTTTCATCATCAAAGTTAAAATCTTTTACAAATGATGACATTTGAACTTTTTCAAAATGATATGTTTTAAATTGATCATAATCTTCTAAATTATTTTTTATTAATTTTAACACAAAAAATTTTATAACTGTTCTAACACTATTTTTTGAAGGACCTTCGATTATTTTAATAATATGAGATATATTTCCTGCTTTTTGTCTATTTAATTCATTCATTTCAATATCAATTAGTTTATTTAAATAAACTCTAATATAAGCAATACTTATTAACATTGCTAAATGAGGATAAGTATAATCTTTTAAATTGTTTTTAGTATAATTATCAATAAAAAGTAAGCTTTTATCTAAATATTTTAAACTAATTCCCTCTATTATATTTTTAATTGATTCTTCTTCATTCCCAGAGTGACTATCGAAATAAGATATAACATATGATTCAAATAAGTATAATAAAACTTCATCAAGTATTTTATTTTCTTTTTGATTTTCAAATTTTTCATATAATGGATTTTCTTCTTTAGCAAAAGATAAATATTCTTCAATTCTTTCATTTACTTCTATATTTGTATCAGAATTTGGACCAATTGATTTATCTAATATTATTCCTAATAAATTTCCTGATTTAATTGTTAAAGTAGTATCTTCTAAAATATAATCTAATAATTTTTTTCTATACTCTGAATTTGATATTTGTTTTATTTTTCCATCAAAAATAAACATTATTATTTTAATAAAATTTTCTTTATCATTAATTATTTGCTTTAAAAATTGATATTGTCTATCTAAATTATTTAATAAACCTTTTATATTTTCATCATTATTAATATCTTCTTTTGCAAAGAATTCACTTTCTGTTTTCATAATATCAATTAATTCTTTTATTTCATCAGTTTTTTTATTACCTTCTTGAGTAAATAGAGGAATAATTTGTAAGAAAGATTGTAAATTGAATATTTCTTTTGAAAAGAATCTTAAATTAATTTCTAATTGCATTGCATTTTGCATTAGACCTTTAATAGTTTTTAGAAATTCAAAATATTTAACTTCATTTAAATTAATTAAAAAATCAGCATCATTTAATATTGATTTTAAACAAGATTCATAAATTAAAAATAATGCAAGATTAACTTCTTTTTTACATTCTGGACTTCTATCAGAAACTTCTAAAATTATTTCTTTATTTTCTATAATATTTTCAATAATATTAAATAAATCTTCTTTATAACCTTGAATTATATTAAACATATCTAAAATCATATATATATTAATTGAATTACTTTCCATCCATAACATAGTTTTTGAAAGATCTTTAATTAAATTTTCTTTTTTATTTTCAAATCTCTTTTCTACTAATTTATCTAAAACTAAAAGTAACTGAGAATAATTACAATTAAATTGATTACCTAAAAAAATAGTATAATAATCATAATATATTTTTTTAATATTTTCTTCAGTAAATTCTTCATTTTTACTCTTTTCTTCCAAAAATTTAAAAATATCATTTTTTTTAAATTCATTCACAACTTTATTAATTAATATTTCTTGTTTAGTATCATAGTCTTTTTTTTCTTTTTCTAATTCTTCTTCATTTTCACTTTCATTATTTCTCATAGTATCTTCATTTAAGAAAAATTGCATTTTAATTTCATTTACATATTGAATAACATATTCAAAGATAGGTTTTATACCTGGTATATTCATTCCCATTAAGATTTGTACTTCATTACTATTCATTTCTAAACTTGGTTTTTCTTCTCCTAAATCTAAATATTCGAAATATTTATCAAAGCATTCTTTTAAGAAATTATCATTAATATTCTCATCATTTAATAAAAATGATAAAACATGATCTCTTTCACATTTAATTATTATTTTAGTTAATGTAAGTTTTATTGTGTGAATTTGGAAATTTTTTATTCCTGTTATAAAATCGATATCATCTTTTTTGAAAGAATTTGAATCTTTAAATAATAATAATGCTATATTATCAGATTTAACTATTTCTCTGTTCATTATTGATTTTATTTTTTCTTGAAATTCATTACTATTTATTATTTTTGGAGTCATAATTATTTGATAATTTTTATTTTCAAAATCAGTTATTTTGTTTTTAAATTGATATCTTATTGAAGAAAAGGAATTAAAGGTATTGTTGTTTATTTCTTCTTCTAAATTTATTAATTCTTTCATTTCAAAAACTTCTTTATTTGTTTTTTCTAAAATATCCTTTATTGAAACATTTAATCCATTTAAATTATCTATAAAAATTTGATTAAAGTTTGCTAAATGAGATATTAAAGTTTGATTTTTTATTATTTTTTTTTTCTTTAATTCTTCTTCTTTATTTTTGTTATCTTCTTCTTTACCCGGGAAAATTTTTCTTTGAAACATCATATTATTATTATTTTTAATGTCTCTCTCTATTCTAAATAAATGAACCATAAAAATAAATATTTTATTTTCTAAATTTTTAGCATTATATTTGATATAATTTTCAATATAAAATTTAATAGAATTCATTGTTTCCGTATCATTAGGTTGAAATTGTAAAATACAAACATTTAATTGTTTATTTTCATCAAAATTAATTAAATCTTTATCTAAATCATTTTCACTTTTCAATTTAGCGATTGTAATTTTAAATATGGAATCATTTTTAATTTCTAAATTGAAATTAGTGTTTTTAATAATATTTTCACCATTTCTATTTCTTATTTTAATATTTTCAAAAATACTTGAAAAAGTATAAACAATGTTCATTTTTAAATTGGTTTTTTCTAAAAAATTAGTAAGATTCGAATGTTCACCTTGTTCATAAATTTCAAATATTTGATTTAAAACTCCTGGATTAACAGCATCAAAATTAGATGCTTTTAAACTAACTATAATATCTTGTGAAAAAGTAGGTACAATTTTTTTTAAAACTTCATATTGAATTTCATTAATATTTTTTTCTTTAATAGAATAAGCAATTCCTAATAATTCTTCTTTATCACAATTAACCAATTGATTTTTTAATTCAAATTTATATTTAGGAGAAAAATTATAAGCTAAATTAGGTATTGATTGAATCATATTATATATTTCATCGACTCTTTCTCTAATGTTAGATTTTAATAATGATTCAAATGATAATATATGCTTTTCAAATCTATTTAAAAATGGTGCTTCTTCTTTTTCAATTTCACTTTCATCAACTAAAATAATACATTTAAAGTCATTATGAACAAATGATAAAGAATTATTTGAATAACCTAAAGCAATTCTTGCAAAATTTTTTTCAGAAACAACTGTAAAATTTTGATTAAATAAATCATATAATGAAGGATAAATTGATTCTAAATCTTTTAATAAAAGAACTTTGCCTTGTTCCATTATTGATAAAATTTTATTTAATATTTTAACTGAATAATATTCTCCTATTTGGTCAATTTCAAAATGACTTCCTAAATAAAAAGTATAATCCTTTCCCATTTCATTTAATATATTTCCTAATAAATAAGGACTAATATTACTTTTACTAATAACTAATAAATATCTTCCATCTTTATCTTCAATATTTCTTTTAATACATTCCATAACATTATATTCATTATTTGGTTGAACACTTTCATAACATTTTTTAAATATTTCTTTAATAACATATATAGAATTACAATTATTTTCCAAATTACCAATACCTCCGAAATTTCTTTCTAAACAAGAAATTCCAATTTGAGTGATTGCATTTTCATCTGGATTAAAATTGTCTTTAATTAAATTACTAGCATTTTTAATTAAATTATAAAAATCTCTAGTCCCATGGAATTCTTGATAAATATTATTTTTATTTAATTTTAATTTATATTCATAATAAGTACTTGCTAATTTTTCAAAAAATTCCTTATTTAAAGGATTATTTTCTAAATCAAGTTCATAACTTTCTGCTATAGTTAAAGCAGTTTTTTGTAAATTTTCTTCGTCAGGATCTGGAATTGCTAAATAAATTCCTCTATTCATTTTACTTGCATCAAGAGTCCAATTTGAAATTCCAATAAATGCTACTTTATCTTCATTTTCATCATATTCTAATTGAGAATGAATTACTTTTAAAGGATTATTTGGAGATAATTCAGCAAGACCCATTTCATCAAAATATATCATTGAAATAACATTCTCTTCTATATATTTTCCTTTCTTTTTATTTTCCATGTTTCTTGATCTTACATTTTTTATTACATCTCTTGCTTTTTCAAATATTTTTAAAACTCCTTTTGAAGTACTGGTTTTTGAACCTTGGTAAGAATTCATTACTATTTTTGGGAATAATCTAAATAAAGGACTTTCTGAATTTTCACCTTTCATTGATTTAAATAATAATTGAACACTAAGTGATTTACTACATCCTGGTTTTCCACAAATAAATACTGGAACTTGAGTATTTATACATACAAATAATGTAAATATATTATCTAATAAAGCTTTATTTTTTGCAATTCCAGGACCTAATCTTATATGGGAAACAATATATCTTTCTTCTCTTTCTGGAACTTCTTCGAATGGATGTTGAAATGTTTTTTCCATTAAAGCTAAATATTCATTTCTATTATCCTTATCTGATATTCTTATATTATAACATATGAAAATTGCTAAATTTATAACTTCATCTAATATTTTTCTTTTATTATATTCTATAAATGATGATCTAGATTCATCTTCTGAATTATTCGTTATTTTATTATTTAAATAATCATAAAAGAAATCAAAAAATATATTAAATCTTCTTACTTCTCTTAAACTTACGGATGAAGCTTCATTTTTTTCTCTAATGAATTTTTGACTTTTTAAAATTGCTTCAGATGACAAATTTTGAGCAAATAATAAATCATCTTCATTAATTTCATTTGCTGATAATTTATTAATTATTGTTTTTTTAACAATACTTCTAACATATTTTTCTTCATCTTCAGGAGATAAATTTCCAAAATCAAATACATAATTTAATAAAGAATAAGGAAGTGGATTTACAGTATAGACTAAATTTCTTATTTTTTGTTCTTTTTTAGCCACCAAACCAATAACTTTAATTTTTTTCTTTAATGTTCTATAAGGATTACAAGCTGCAACAAAAGTTACATTATTATTAATTGGTATACCAAACATTGTATGCTTACACATCATTTCACTAATTAAACCCATTGAATTACATGTATTAATTTCATCTAAAAATATCCAATTTTTTTTATCTAAAATTATATTTTCATCTAAATAATTAACTTTATTATTTGAATGTTTTCCTATCATAAATTCATAAATATCATTATCTGTTATTCCTGCATGTATATTTAATATTTTCATATCATTTTTTAATAATTGTGCCATTATTCTTATTAAAGATGTTTTTCCACATCCTGTTTCTCCCATCATTATTACTGGAACATTTGCTTGAATTCTAAATAATATTAAAATCATTTTTATGAAATTATCTGAAGTAAAAACATATGAACCAACTATTTTTTGTATTGTTTGAGTTTTTTCATCAAATTTCATATCTTTTTCTAATCCTGTTAACATATTTAAATTTAAAACTTTATTTAATTCTTCATAAAATTTTTCATAATTTATAGATTGATAGTCTATTAAGTCTAATTTTTTTTTTGTTTCTCCTGAATTATATAAATCTTGTAGTTTTTTATATTCTATTTCATTTTTTTTACAATTAGTAATTATACTTAAAGAAACTCCATCTAAATTACAAAAAATCAAACTTGGAGAAATTTGTTTATATGAAATATATTCTTTTTTTTCTAAATTTTTAAAAGCTTCTTCTAATTCTTTTTCTTCATTATATTTACCGTGTTGTTTATTTAAAGAAAAATTTTGATGCTGTATTAAACTAGTATAAGCTCCTTTTGTAAAATGTTGAGTATTTTTAACTAAAGCAGAAATCATAAAACTTCTACTTTTATATAAGTCTTTTTGTCTTTTATATTGTCCAACCTCTTTTAATTGTACAGAATCTAAATATAAATTATTTGTGAATAATTTTAATTGACTTGCTATAATATTTATAAAACATAATTTTTGATAATAATTAGCTTTTTCAACATTAAAAAATTCATTGATTAAATTTTCGCAAGTTTTTTGATCTAAAATTTCAGCTTTTAAATTATATTTAAAAGGGCCATTTGAAATTCCTTCAATATAAATATTATTATCATCAATTAAATTTTCTTTATAAAATTTCAAATAATTACATACTATTTGTAAATTTGATGATAATGATTTTTCTACTTTCAAAGGAGATAATTTTTCAATTGAAATTAATCTTGGTTTGAATAAATTTAAAACTGGAAATTTTTGTAAAAAATTAACAAATCCAAAAGGAATTTCAACTTTAACATTAATTTTATTTCCTAAATAAAATATATTTTCTCCTCTATAATACCATTTAGTGATTAATAAAGAAAATAAAAATTCTTTCATTAAATCATCTTGTTTAGTATCATATAAGTCAATATGTATAACACAATTATCATTTATTTTTTCTTTGATTAATCTTTGAATTACTTCATCTCTTGTAAATTCACCTCCAACTGGAAAATAAATATATTTTTTTCTTTTTTGTAAAATCTCATCTTTTATTGTTGTAGATTTTCCAATTCCACAAGAATCAGAAAAAATAACTTCAATATTATCATTTTCTAATACAATATCATCTTTTAAATTAGGAACATCTAAAATATTGTGTCCATTTATTTTTTTTATTTCTTGAATTATATCATTTCCCATATCATCATACATAATTAATAAGCAAGATTTCATTTTTTTTTTATTTTGTAAAAATAAAGTGTTTATTGTATTTAATAATTCTTGTCCAATTTCAACTTCTAAACTTTCTATTTTCATAATTACAAAAAGAGCGTGAAAATCACATAAAAGTGCTCTATATAAGAAAGCAATTATTTCTTCAGATGTTGTATCTCTATTACATAATAATAAAGTTTGAGGTGATGGAATATTTCCTGTTAAATACATAAAATCTTTTATTACATTTATTTCCATTGTATCTCTTGTTGAATAATGAGTTTTTAATCCTTTAAATTTATTATCTTTTAATATTGAACGACCAAATATTATTTCTTGAGTCATTTCATTTTTACTGAATAATTCAGTTAAATAATTATTTGTATTTTCTATAGAAGCTTTTATTACTTTTTTATTTGTTATATATGTGAAATCAATTGGTTTATAATTATCATTTGTTATATATTTAAGAAAATAAGTTAAATCTATTGAATTAAATCTAAGAAATTGATTAAATAAACTAAATTGTTTACCTGATATAAATCTAATTAAAGGATAATTTAAATAATATTCTTTTAATGCTTCACTTTGTTCATTTAATAATTTTCTAATATTTGCAATAGTTTTTGGAATATTTTCCCCTACTAAAAATTGATCTTTACTCGATGATTGAATTTCAACTTTTCTTTTCTGTATTATTATTTTTAATTCGATTTTTTCAGGATAACCTTTTTCATAATTTTCAATGATATAATCAAGTAAAGTATCAATATTATTAATTAAAAATGAAAAATTCTGAGCCATCTCATAAAAATTTTTATCTTCATCATCTTTTTTTTTTAAAAGTGCTCTATCTCTAATTTCTAAAATTTCATCGAAATTAATTTCTTTAAATTTTCCTTCTTTTTTAGGGTCTATCATAAAGCATTTACAAATATAAACATTATTCTCATTTTGAATATTAAATATTGAATATTCAAGTAAATCTTTAACTTTCTTTTTAGTAAATTCAGATTTATCAATATTTTTAGTATATAAATCTCTAATTTCAAAATAATTTTGATTAACTTTTAAAATATAAGCTACAATATTTTTATATTTATCATCTTGAACTAATTCAATAAAAGTTTTAAAAAAGTCTTGATCTTTTGATTTATCAAATTTTTTTAATTCATTCATAAATTCAACACATCTTATAAAATCTTGAATATCACTTGCTTTTAAAGAACTATTATCACTTTCTCCAACAAATTCTGCTAAATTCCTTAAACCTTCAGTATCTTTATCAATTAAAAACTCAATTAAACCATCTTTATTTGTTAATTGTTCTAAAACAATCATATGAGGAGTTTCTCCCATAATATCAATATCTATTTCTTCTAAATAATTAACTACATCTGTTAACTCTTGTAATTTAGGATTTTTTTTTATTTTATCTAATGTTTTTTTTAATTCTTGTGAAAAAGAAGTTTGTTGTATTTTTAAAGAATTAAATAAGGTCAATGTACCTTTTATTATTATTAACATTCTATTTTTTGAAGAAAGTAACATTAATGTTGTTTCAGTACTTTCAGTATCAATATTTTGGTTGAAATATTTTTTTAAAAATTTGATTTCATGTTTAAGATATTCCTTTGTTTTTATTGATTCTATAATTTTTTGAAATATATTATTCTCAATTTTATTAAAATTTTTTTGATCTAATAAGTTTATAAGTGAATTAAAATAATTTTCAGTTTTTTTTAATTTTTCATCTATATTCACTGGGGGGATAATTTTAAATATTAGTTTAAAAAAATTTGACTTAGTAAATTGATTGTAATGAGAAGAATATTCTTCATATTTATTTATTATGTTATTAATTCGATTCTCATAATCACTAAATTCATATAATTTCATTGAATTTAATTTTTTACTTAATTCAATAATTTCATCCTTCATTTTCGAAGTGGGATGAAAGTTAGCAAGAAATACAATAATTTGTTTTAGTGAATCCTTTGATTTAATAAGATTTTCTATTTTATCCATAATTGAATCAAATAAATTATCAAAGTTTTGGATTTCAATTAAGTCTTCAATTCTTTTTTTAAAATCATATCCTAATTCTTTTATACATACACAATTCAAATTATCAATATCTAAACTTTCTAAATCTTTTTTAATTTTAGAACAAAGTTTTTCTGTTAATTGAAAATATTCATTTTTCTTCAGTTTTTCATCTAGATGATAACCTGAGTTTTTTATGAATTTATATATTATCATTTTTTGTGATTCTTCTTTTTTATAAATATCTTCTTCTTTCATGACTAAAGGCCTAAATTTTCCGAATAAAATATTTAAAGAGTTTGAATCTTTGATTGTATCCAACAATAGTTTTACTGTCGTTATATTTGCGCCATTTAAATCTTTTTGAAAAAAACCAATTATCTCCTCACTTATTTCTTTGTCTATATTTTCAACTTTTGTAAATATATGCATTAAAATTTTTTTTGCTTCTTCAGGATTTATTATTCTATTTACCTCATTTAGAACTTCTTTCACTTCTTTTTTACGCCCAATATTTAAAATTAGCAAAACATATGTTCTAATATATTCTTCAATATTCTTATTCTTACCCATACAATCTTTTAATAATTGTATAAATTTTTCTTGAACTTTATTTAAAATTTCATTATTTTTTTCTTTAAAATCAACAAGAACAAAAGCAAAATAAAAATCATCAAAAGTATGCATTTTATCCATTAATCCTTTCATTAATTTTACATATTCTTGATTTAGTAAAATCTCTTTAAAATTAAAATTATGAAATGCTTTTACAAATTCAGACGTTTTTTCATTATTTTCTTTATTTAAATATTTGTATTTAATTCGTTCCAATATAAAATTTACATTTTTTTTTTCATTATACTTATTTTCAACATAACTTTTTTGATAAAAAGGATCCTTTTTTAAACAAATGAGCATCTCTGTATTAATTAATTTATCATTTAAAATCATATTTTCATATATATTGTGTTGTTTAATTTCAAATTCATATAAAAAATTTTTTGGTAAATCTTTCAATTTCATAAATAATTTATTTAAATTTGATAAATTTTCTGGATTATTTCCACAATTTGATAAAAGAATTTGATAAAAATTTTTTGAAATCTCTAACATTTCATAGTTTTTAATTTTTGAAAATTCTTTAATTTTTTCAATATTTTCTAAAATTTCATTTAATTTGGATTCTTCTGGTTTACTTTTACATTCATCAATTTTAATCACTGTATTATTTTTAGATATAATTTCATAAATAAGTTCTTTATTAGTTTCAATTGCCTTTAACCAATTAGAAAAACTTTTAATTTTTGATAAAAGACAAATTAACTGTTCATAAGTTGTAATATGATTCAATAAAAAAATTACATTATTATCATCTGTTACATCTGTTACTGAAAACATTTTTTCATACTTAAAAAATAAATCAAATAAGTCTATTTCTTCCTCTTTATATTTTTTTGATTTTTCATTTATTTTCTCAGGAAATTCCATTGGAATTACATGATAATAATAATATAAAAGTAATAAGAAAAGTTTTTCTGCAAAATTTCTAACATTACTTCCAGCAATTAAATCAAGAACTTTATCTGAACGCTTCCAAATCAATTTCATTAATGGTTGATGAGTTTTTGGTTCAATTTTTTCTCTTATTTTAATTTTATCTTCTTTAAAATATGAAAGCATATGCTTTGCAAATTCTATATTAAAACAATCTTTAAAAACATCTAAATAAAAACTGAAACTCACGGTTTTTTTAGAACCAATGATTCTAACAACATCTCTTATCAAATTTCTTTTTGTATATGTCGCACTTAAATTTTGGTCTTTTAAAAATTGACAATAATAAGAATATTGTAATTTTTCAGAAATAAATTGGAATTTAGGGAAATATACTTTCAATGATTTACTATCATTTAATTGTTTTATATATATATTAAAATAAAAATTATCATCTGAATAAACCATATATTTGTCTGATGAAAAATTTTTAGTATAATTAAATTTAATTTCTTTTGAAGTTAATTGAGTTTTATTATATGATGAAGAAAACAATGAACATTCATATTTATTGTTTGTTGTTGGGAAAGTCCTTTCACATGTACACATTCCAAATGCATTATTATTAATTTTAAGATAATCAATATTCAATTTTCCAATTTCAGTATTCAACAAAAAATATACTTTAAAGTCAACTTGATTTGGATCTGGCTTGAATTCATTTTTTTTTGGTGTTGACATTTTGATTTAAAATAGTTAAATTCAATAATAATTAATTTTTAATAATATTTATATTTAACATTTTGATTTTTAAGCGTTAGTTTTTTCTTTTCATTGATTTTTTTCTTTCTAATATTTATAAATTATTTCCTCATTAGAAAGAATTAATTAAAATTAAATGAATTTCTTTTCTGCTTAGATTTATCTTAGAATAATTGACTTTATACAAGCTTCATCTAAAATAAAATACAATCATCATCTATGATCTTCTTTTATGAATATTATGAATTTATATTTAAAATATCTTCGATATTTCTTAATTATATATATTTTTGATAATAGAATTTTTGATTTTCAAATTTTTGTTCAAAATTTTAATATTTTTTAATAGATAATATATAAATGGATTTCAAGGGTTAATTTTTAATATTTGAAAATTATATATTATCATTTATTTAAAAATTTTGCTGAATTGATTGTGCTAGTATTATTAAATTAATTATAATTATTTTTTTTTAAAATTAACTTCGAACATTTTTAATTGATTTATTGGTTGATTTTAATTTTGATAAAAACTTTTTTTAATTTTATTCAATATATTAATGAGGATATATATCTTTTATTCATTAACAAAGATATTTTTCATAAAACTTATTTTTTATTTTATCTTTTTTTGTAAAATTATTATAAAATTAATCCTTTTATTAAGGAAGCTCATGATAATAAATACATTTTTTAACTTTATAACATTTCTTAGTTAAAAATATTTTTAATAACTGCATTTATATATTTAAAAATATATTTTAACTTTTTTTATTACTCTTCAATAATATCTTCAATTTTAATATATTTAGTTTTGATTAAAATTAAATATATAAATTAAATGTTTTAAAAAACAAATAAAAACCATCACAAAAAAATTACCATTAATGTTAAAACAATTCGAGATAAAATATAATAAAAAAAATTAATTTAAATATTAATTTTAACAAAAAATAAAAACCCCAAAAACCAACAAAGAAAAAAAATAATAAAAACTCCTAAAGAACCTTTAAAAAAAGTAATTAGAAAAATAATTTAACCTAAAAAAAAAATTACAAAAAATAATCAGGTGAATACTTAGCAATAGGAGCTTCTCCTCTTCTAGGAGCAGAATCAAAATTTGAATTTGATGTCCCATATTTTCATCAACTTCCATAATAGCGGCAACATTTCCGCATCTATA
>JAJJLU010003739.1:0-34388 GCA_023807065.1 Isotricha intestinalis
ATTGACTGTATTTTCATTATTATTTATTCTTTCTATAATTCTTCTTCCTTTAAAAAAATTTGTTATTTCACTTATTTGAATCTGACCATCAGAATAATGAATTATTTCATTATTTCCTATATAAATACCAACATGATCAATTCTAGTAAAAACTAAATCTCCAGGTAAAAGTTCTTCTTTTTTGACTTCAAATCCTTCATTAATTAATTCTTTTATATCTTCACTTATATTTATTCCTAAACTTTTGCTATATACATATTGAACAAAATAGGAACCACCATTAATATTCATACTATCCATTTGTGATGTTTCACTATCTGAAAACGAGTTATTCATTAACTGTTTTGCAAATGTTATTAATCTTTCTTCTTTAGATTGCATTTTATTTGAATTTTTTTGTTTTTATTAATTATTAATAAGAACATTATCTATTTTTTATGTTTGATAAACTATTTTTCTAAATAATTTATTTTGGTTTTTTTAATGTTAATTTATTTTTTTCTTTTTTTTTGTTTATGAATTTATAATGAGCTAATTTTTATCTTATATAATTGATTCGAATTAATTTATTATAGAAAAAATTGAATGTTCAATATATTTAATTAAATAAACTGTTTTATTAAAATATCTTTTAACAAATAATAATGAAAATGAATAATTTTCAAGAGATTTTTAAAATTAATAAATTTTATTAATAATTATTTAATATTAAAATATTCTAATTTTATTATCATTTGAAATCATTATTAAAATAACAAAAAAAAAATTAAAATACAAAACATTTTTTTTAAATAAAAAAATACAAAAAATTAGTTAATTTTTTTTTTTTCATCACTTTTCTCTTTATCTTTATTTTTAATTTCCTTTGGAACTTTGATAAAGAACCTTAATGAATTATAAAAAGCAATAACAATAAAATTAAAGTACTTTAAATTAATAGTAACTCCTATAACTTTATTCCATTCTAGATTGTAAAAATAAATTCCAATAGAACTAAAAACAATGGCAGTCCAAACAGAGACTAAAACAGTTAGAAAACGATTTTTTCTAATATATTCATAAAAACCAATTTTAATTAAAATTCCATTTCCATTCATAAAGAAAAATAAAAGTATAAAAGTTAAATAATATGAAGCATAATATCCATGCCAAAAAGCACTGAAAACAAAAGTTATCATTTGAGCAAGAGAATAATTATTTTTAAATATTTTAAAAGGTAAATTTATTACTCTTGTAAATATTGAATATTTTAACCAAAAATGAACACTTCTATTCCAATAATTAAAATTTTCATTAGGATTTAAACCAAATTCACCATAAAAAAAAGAACCATAACAACAACATTCAAATTCTTGAATTACAATACCATCTTTTTCTATTCTTTCTGAATATGAAATTCCATTCCAAATATATGATGAATAAGATAAAATCCAACCTGAATAATATTTTGTTCTATATAACATACATGAAATCCATAAGTAGAATAAATAATATATTAAATTATGTTCTTTTCCAAAATTTAAATCTGCTGTTTTTTCAATTGGAAAATACGGTCCTATAAAAGCATAAGAGCCCATAACTATAAAAGAATAAATAAAATATTCTAATCCTTTATAAAACATTAATTTATATGGTAATCTAGAATAAACTCCTTCGTAATTAATCCAATTAATAAAATCTTTATATTCTAAAAATGGTCCTATAATACTTGTTGGATAAAAATATATATATGAAAACATTTCTAAAAGTGAAGGTAAATTTACTATTTTATATTCTTTATGATGTTTATTTATAAAATCTTTATCTTCTTTTTTTCCATCATCATATGAAAAAGCTATTGAACTTAATTTACATAAAACCATCATAAATATAGTACTTTCATCATCAATTGCCCATTCTCCATATTTACTTATCATTTTAGATATATTTAAAACAGATAAATAAATCATTGTTGCTATTAATATTATGAAAGGAGATAATTTTCTACCAAAATATTTCATGAAATAATATGTTATTAAAGTCCATATTACATTATGAAATGTTCCGTATCCATATATTGATATTTGGAGATAAAATCCCATTATTAGACTATATAATAATCGAGGTATTCTTCCTTTTATAAAATGATTTATAAATGATAATGGAATTACAAATATTATTGTTAATATTAAAGTTATTTGATCTTTAGGAGTGTTTATTGCTTCTGATATTTTAGTTGAGAGAATATCTCGAATTTTAATCATTGAATATTATAATTTATTTTTTATATTTGAATTTTATATTATTATTATTTATGGATTTACGTCATCAAATTTTTAATTAAATGTATTAAAAAATTTATGACATTTTAAATTTGTAGAGAGATAATTCAATTAAATAATTATTCTATATTTTTTAAATTTTATTATTTAAATAAAAGTATAAAAAAAAATAATTGAAAAACTTATATATTACATACAATAATTATAATTTATAAATAATTCAAAAATCCAAAAAAAATGAAATCTCTAATTCAATTTTTAACTATAGTTCTCTCATTAAATTTTTCATTATCAACCGAAATAAAACAAAAGGAATATTTCAAAATATCAAGTTCAGGAAATCAAGTTTCCTATGATTTATCTAAAAATGATAAAAATTTAGGATTTATAAATTTCCAAATATTTTATTGTAAGGAAAAAGACAAAAAAAATTCTCATTTTGAATTAATAGGATTAAAAGATGGTAAATCAAAACAAATATATAAAACAGATATTATTACATCTCGTCAATTTTCAATTCCTTTAGACAATTTAAATGACAATAATTTTCAATTAAAAATAAATGGTAGTTCAATTTATATTTATTATCAATATTTGAAAGAAGAAATAAAAATTTTCCCATATGGCATTGTAAAAAAATTTGAAGGAAAAGAAAAAGAAAAAGAAATGATATTCACAATTGAACCAATTATAAATAATACTTTAACTGAATATAATTTATATAAAATAAATAAAAATACCACTGATATTTGTGATATGATAGATCATTCTTTAAAAGAAAAACCAATTGGACAAAAAAATGAAACTGGAATAGTTAATCGTAATTTTACTCTTAAATTTCAAGGTAATAAAAATGATTATAATTATTTATTTATTAAAGGAGTTATATTAGGAGATTTTACTTATGTTCATTTTTATGATATTGTTAAAGCTAATCCTTCTAATTTAGGATTTATTATTTTCTTGATTGTTGCTTCAATTTTTGTTATTATTGTAATTGTTTTTATTTTACTTAAAAAGCAAGGAATTATTTTCTCCAATAATGATACTAATATTGAAAATACTACTCAAGGTTTATTAGCTTAGATTATTTGAAATTTTAAAATAATTAATAAATTAATAAATTTAAATAATAAAAATATATTTTTTTCTGTCTCGAATTGTTGTCAATGAAAATGAAAAAATAAAAAATAACTTTTATAAAAAATTAAAATAAATTTAGAAATTTTTATTAAAAAGTAAATTTCAATAAATATCTTCACTTAATTATTTTTTATAAATGTTATTTCATGCAAATAGTGAAGTTAAACATAAATTATTTGATATATATAAAAACCAAATAGAAGACAATGAAATAAGGAAAAAAAATGAAAAAATGAAAAGATTAGAAGAAGAGAAACTTTGTTTGGAAAATTCTCAAAAAATAGAAAGAGAAAGGGAATACCAAAGAAAAATGAATAAAATAAAACAAACAAATGATGAAAAAAAAGAATATCAAAAAATGATATTAAATAAATCAGAAAATCATTTATTATTTAATCCAAAAATAGCAGATATAATAATTAATGATTATGGTTATTCAATAAATCCAAATAACAATCGTAAAAAAAAATTTACATTTAACACTCAACCAAATTATAATTTTAATAATAATAATTATAGAAAAATTAATCTTTCTCAAGAAGAAAAAAAGTTAATTACAACAGAAGATCAAATGGGAATTTTATTAACTGCAAATTCTAACACAAGTGAATTCAATGATTATCTAAAAAATCAAAATAAGTTAAAACATCAAGTTTATAAAAATTTACTTGAGAAACAAATTAATGAAAGAATAAATAGTGATAATAATAAAATTATTAATGGACAAGCTTATAGAGTTGATAATCCTATTTTAATGAAGAAACAACAAAAATATTATGTTTTTGATGAACCTTTTAATTATAGAAGAAATGCTGATTTTGGAAAAAGTGAACTTTCACATAATCCAATTACTAATCCTGTAAATGATATTCATCATAATAAATATATTGATACATTATTAATGGGCAATCAATATGATAATAATTTTAACAATAATATAAATCAATATGATAATTTTGAAAATATTGATAACAGATATAATAATTATGGTCATAATAATCAATTTGATAATTTTATTAAAAACAATAGAGATGATAATTTTGATAGAATGAATAATAGAGATAGTAATTTTGATGATTATAATCAATATGATTTTATTAATAATAACAATAAAAGATATGATAATTTTAATGATATGAATAATAGGTATAATAATTTTGAGAATAATAATATAAGCAGAAATAATAACTTAGATAATATTAATAATAGATATGATAATTTTGATAATAACCAAAATAATAACAATCTTAATGATTACTTTAATAATGATAGATATAATTCTTTTGATAATAAATATATGAATATAAATAATAATAATAATAATATTAGATATGATAATTTCTATAATAATGATATTCAAGATAATATTTTTAATTATTCTTTTAATAAAAGAATGAATAACAATAATATGAATAATTTAAGAAGTAGGAATCTTAATAATAATGTAATATATAATATGAAAAATAATAGTAGTCAAATAAGATTAATGAAAAATACAAATAATAATAATAACTTTATATATCAAAATGATAACAATGTAAATATGAATGTTAATGATAATATAAATACTTTTAATAAACAAAATATTTTTGGATATGAAATCAAAACTAGAAACAATATAAATAATAGTAAGATTAATTTTAAAAGTCTTGATTTGAATCATCTTAATAATTCTAATAACATAAATTTAAATGATTTAAGTTATTCAACAACAAAAAATAGTGAAACTCTTAAAAGAGCAGGTTCTGATTTGATAAATTAAAAAAATAACTTTTTTTTCCTTTTTGTTTCATCTAAATTAAGGAAATAAAATGGTATAAAATTTTTCAATTAAAATTATTGTTTATAGCGTTAACATTATAAAAATGAAAAAAACAAATTTTCCCTCTACTTAATAAAATATATATTTTTAACATTTTTTTTAAATTTATTGAAAGAAAATTGACTTTTATTGTTTTAATAAATTAGATAAGATAAATTCTAATATATATAATAATATTATTATTATTGATAAAATCATTAATTTAGAAAATTTGATTGGTTTTTCTTTTCTTTCATTTAATTCGAAAATAATTAAACCAGGACCTTCACAAATTAAATCATTTTCTAAATTTACATATGTTGATTGATTTCTTTCAGTTTTTATTATATTTGAAAAAGTAATTGATTTTTCAAAAACTATTAATTCATTTTTCATTATTATTATTTCTTCATTTTCCCCTAATCTTTTTTCCATTATATTTTTATTTGATGATATATATATAAAATCTTTTAATAAGGATTTTATATCAGACAATAAATTTTCTTTTTCTGATTGAGATTTTTTTAATAAGTAAAAGTTTTTTTTTTGGAACATTAAATTAAAAAATGATTGATTATTTACAGAATCATTTATTCTTTTTTTTATTTCATCGTCTTCAATTAAATTTAATGTTTCATTAAAACATAAAATGCTATCTTCTCTAATTATTAAATCATTATATAATAAAGGATTTATTTTTATTATTTTTCCCAAATGAGTTAATCCAATATATTCTATACTATTATTTTTATTTTTTAATCTTATATAATTATTACAATTTGCTTTTTGATTATATGAATTAATTAAATTATTAATTTTTGAATATTGAGTTTCTTCTAAAAGATTTGATGAAACATATGTTAGATATTGAGAATTTATTATTAAACCTTCATAATATTTTAGAACAATTTGTAAACTTTGAATATTATTTCCAACAACACAAACAGAAGGTAATTCATAAGAAGAAGATATCCATTTTTCCATGAAAAAAACTAAAAAAAATTCAAAAAAAAAATATAATTTCAATAACAAAAATATCCAAATTCAAAAAAATTATTTAAAAAATCACCAAAAAAATCCTATAAACCCTTATAAAAAACGTTGGAAAAAAAAAATAAAAAATTAATTAAAAAATAAAAAACCAATGGCCGACTTAGAACTAAAAGAAAAAGAAGAAGAAAAGCAGAAAGAAGAGGCTCAAAAAGCGGCAATAGCCTTAAAGCATTGTAAAAAAATAAAAAATTATATAACCATATAAAAAAAATAGATCATCGTGAAGAAGAAGAATTAAAAAAGCGTTCATACACATCATTTGGTAAATTAATATTAGGAGACGAATTTACAGAGCCGATCTGGTCTCTAGGTAAAGCAGATCGTTTCGCTACAGCAGGTAGTGTTGTGAAGATCCCAAAAGACACTCCTGGTCCTATATATACTCCAGCAGATGAGGAATACTACAAGTACAAATATGCTCCTAAATGGAGAATAGGTAACGCTAAGAGACCACCTTTATATCAAGGTGAGAGATTCGAATATTATGACCATCCATATTCAGAGAAGGATGACTTAGGGAAAATTCCAAAGAAATGGGATAGAAAAATTGGAGGAGCAATGCCACTTGAACCAAGAGTTAAATATGATTTTAAAGAGAAAGTTCCTGGTCCAGGGAGATATGAACCAAGTTTATATTTAACAAAACCAAGAGGATTCACTTATATTATTGGAGAAAAATATAAAGCTCTTACTTTAACTAATTTAACTGGTACAGGTGATGTTGTTGGCCCTGGAAAATATGATGTTTTGAAAAGCAAGTATACTAGTATTCATAGGAATTTACCTCATTTTAGTATTGGAAAAGATATTAGAAAAGGACTCTTTAATAAAACTTGGACTAAAAATGAAACTTATGAAATTTATTCAAGTGTTGGACCACAGATAAGAACTCATAAAAGGAGTGAAGCAGAAATTCATGTTGGGAAAGCTACCAGAGATATGGAAATGAAAAGAGGGGTATTTCCACAGAATATGGAAAGAGTTCCACAAAAAGTTAGAATTCCTTTACCTAAATTTTAAATTTTTTAGAATTTTTTTTTAAATTTTTTATGGGATAAAAAAGAAAAAAAATAAGAAATATTTTTATAATGATATAAAAATAAAATAAATAAAAAAAAAAAATTTCAAAAAAAAAAATAATTAAAAAAAAAAAATTTTAAAAACCCAAAAAAATAAAAATTAAAAAAACTAAAGAAATGGATTCTGGCGGGTACTTAAATGACACATCATCTACTCCATATGAGGAGACTCCAAACCGTGGAAAATCTCAATACACTCATCGTGAGAGAGGAGGATTAATCCCTATAACAGCACACATACTTCACTCTTCCACAGTGACTCAAGACGAGACAGTAGAATATAGAGAAGTTCAATTAGGAGATATAATAATTGTTGGTTATGTTACAGATTATAAGGAATTCGAGGCTCGTGTTAAAGTTACAATTTGGGATCAAACAGGCTCAATTGATGTTACTTTTTATAATAATACTGAAAATCAAGATAATACTGGTTTAAATGGTTTTTATTGGGATGGAAAAAAGAAAGTTGTGAAAATTTTTGGAACTGTTAAAGTTTATAAAAAAGAAAAAAATGTTCAAGGTGCTAAAATTGTTTTATTAAAAGATAATGATATTTTTCATCATTCTCTTCAAGTTATTAATTCTTGGTTATATTTAACTGGAAGAATACAAGAATTAAAAAAAGGAAGTTATCAAAATGATATTGGAAATGCAAGAGATATTGCTAAAAATGCAAGAAATGTAAATAGTAATTTTAATAATAATAATAATAATAATTATAATTATGGGAATAATAATAATTATAGTAATTTTAATAATGGAAATCCTTTTGAAATTGCACAAAATATTTTAAATGATATTAGTAGGAAAGGAACCAAAAATTTGAAAAAAGGAGAATTAAATGGAATTTTAAATAAAAAAATTAGAAGTGATGCTGTTCAAGGGGTCATTAAAAATTTACTAGATGAAGGATTTATTATGGAAGATGGAGATGAGAATTTTATTATTTGTTAATATTTTTTTTATTATTCAAATTTAAAAAATAATTTTTTAATGATAAATGTTTTATTTTTACATAATTTTTAAATAATTTTAAATAAAAATACCAAAAGAAATTATATTTATAAAAAATATATTTCTTCACCTAATTATAATTTTACTTTATTTCTTTTTTTCATTCTTTTTAAAAATCCCTAAAAGATTTATTAAATGAATAATAAGAAGAACTAAGAGTAGAATTTTTTTTTCTATCACTTTCTAATTGAGTCATAATTTCTTTTTTTAAATTATCTCTTTTTTTATAATTTCTTGAAATATTATCTAAACTTTTTCCTATTGTAAAAGAAGAATTTGGAGATTGAAAATTAATAAATTTATTTGGTCTATTAAATCTGTTACTAAAAATATTATTATTTGGCGTATCTTCATTATTGAAACTTAAAAAACTCTTATAACCTAAATTATCTCTTTTTGCTTCTTCTATTAAATATATAATATTTTTATGATATCTATTTTGCTTTGATGGGGAATTCATTACTTTATCAAATAATCTTATTTTTTTCTCATTTTTTTTTGATAAAGATGTTATTTTATTGTTTGATGATTCTACTTTGTTTAATCTATTATGAAAGTCATTTAATTCTTTATAACATTGCTTCATTTTTTCTCTAAATAAATTTTTCTTAGTTCTATACTCCATATTTATATAACAATAAAAAATTAAAATAAAAATTATTTTTTTGGGATGATTTTCTAAAAACTTCTAATCATTTATCCTTTCTACATAAATTATATAAAAAATAGTTCAATATTATATTTATACAATTGTTTCTTATTTCATTCCTATATTTTTCCTGATAAACCTAAATACAAAAACAAATTTAAATTATATTAATATTTTCAGTGTATTGATATCAATATTTCCTTTTACTATTCTTTTCTTTAATTGTAATGCTATAATAAAAAGGGTACAAAAAAACCACAAAAGAGAAATAAAATAATCATCCATTTAAAAACAATGAAAAGTACATTAATTTTGATTACAAAACCACATTTTTCTTTATTTTTAGTTCAAGAATAAATATAAGTTAATATTATTGGAATGGGAATTCCAAAAATTACATAAAATAAAATTCCAATTTTTAAAATAAATGTTATTAAGAAATGTTATAAATAAAATTATATATAACATTCTATTAAATAATTAAGTTTGAAAAAAAGTTTTTTTTTCATTATATATTAATTGAATAAACTAAAAATATAATTATATAATGAAGATATTAAAGATGATATTATTATATGTTTTAAATTTTGATATTCTTTTTTAAATCTCTATCTTTTCCTCTAAATTAGTTAAATAAGTATAATTATCAATTTGATTCTTATTCATTTTGCCTGTCTTTTTTTTAAAATTTTCATTGTTTATTTATGTTAGGCTCAATAATTGAATAACTATTAGAAATATTTCTAGCTATTTGTAATTATATTTAAAAACATAATATTAAAAATTATATTTTGAACTAAATGATTTGTTTTAAATCAAATTTTTTTATAAATTAATTAATAAATATTTGAAAATGGAAAGAATTAGTAATAAAATTGAAGAGATAAAATTAAAAGACGTAAACAAAATTTTTCAAAGTAGAGGATTTAGAATTATAAATCATTTATCAACTGGTGGTCAAGGAAATATTTATCTTGCAATAAATAACAATAAAAAATTTGCAATTAAAGTTCAATTTTGTAATATGGATGATGTTATTAGAAATTCAATGATAAAAAATGAATGTTTTATAGCTAAATCATTGTCTGGAAAACTTTTTGTTTATGTTTATGCAATTTATCATGATAAAATAATGAATAGAAAAATAAATATATTTTCAATTGTAATGGAAAATTCATTATATAATGATTTAAATTATTTTTTAAAAGATTTATTAAATGGTAATTTAATAAAAACAATTAATTATACTCAAAATTTTCCTTGGTTGTATTATATTAGTCCATTAATAATAACTTTATTTATAACTCAAATAATTAATGGACTAAAAATATTATATGATTGTAATTATGTTCATAGAGATATTAAACCTGAGAATATATTAGTTACAAAAGAATTTATAGTTAAATTATGCGATTTTGGTATTATTAAAAGAGCTAAATCTAATTTTGAATTAAATAATTCAACATGGAGTTATTCAGGTCCAGAATATTATGAAAAAGATTTGGAAAAAAGAAAAATAAAAAATTTTGAAGATTCTTTTAAAGTAGATTATTATCCAATTGGATTAATTTTATATAGAATTTTTTTTAGAAAACAATTATTAGATAGAGATTCAAAAACAATGTATGACCATCAAAATAGAGAACAATTAGAAAAAATATTAGAAAATGAACAAAAAAAAATAAATGATTATAAATTAAAAAAAGACGAAAAAATAAAAATTTTTAATAATGGTAAGAAAAAAGATAGAATATGTTATATTGATAAAGAATTAGGAGAATTAGCAATTAGTTTAATGAATAAAAATATTTGTGAAAGACCAAATATTTTCCAATTGCTTGATAATGAAGCTTTAAATAAATATTCAAAAGATCTCCAAATAATATATAATATAAATCAATTTCTTGAAATAAAATTATTCATTGAACTTCAAAAACCAAAATTTCAACAAAAACGTCAAAAATATAAATTCAGTATGAAATTTAAATAAATTTAAGCTAAATTTATTCCATAATATTTATATCTATTTATTTAATTATATTTTCTATAATTATTATATTATGAACTACCCTTATGATATTAATTTAATTATATCTAAAAAAAATAAAGAAAAGAATAATTTTACTAATAATCATATAATTTTAATTAATGGTTTTTATAAATATTCAATTAAAATTTCTTAAGAAATAGAAATATTAATTATTAAAAAAAAGAAAAATAAAAAAAAATAAAAAAAAAAAAAATAAATTTTCATAAAAAAATGTCAAAAATCCTTTTAATAATATTTTTATTAAAATCAATAACATCATATGAAAAGCAAGGAATAGATTTAAATTCAAAGCATGAAGAAGTGAATTGGTCATTAATATCAAAAAAAGATTTTGATTTTGCAATAATAAATATAGGAAGTAGATTAATAATTCCAAAAGGAGAAAAATTAGTAATAGATAAATATTTTACAAGAAATTATAAAGGAGGAAAAGAAAGGGGATTAAAAATTGGAGGAACATGGTATAATTATGCTAAAAATATTAAACAAGCTGAAAAAGAAGCTAAATCATGTTTAAATATAGTTAAAAAATATAAATTTGAATATCCTATTTTTTATATTTTTCCAAATATGGAATTATTAAATACAGGGAAAAACAATGTTATTTCAGTAGCTAAAACTTTTTGTGATTATTTAATTAAAAATAAAATTCTATGTGGATTCTTTGCTTTCCCAAATATTATTGAAGATTATTTTGATGAAGATTTAAAGAATAATTATCCTATTTGGATTCAAGATCATAAAGAAGGAGAAAGTAATTATAAAGGAAAATGGGGAATTAGACAATATACTCATTTTGGGTATATTAATAATTGGGGATATAATGTTCATAAAGATATTTCCATTGTTGATTACTTTAAAATTATTAAGGAAGGTCATTTTAATGGATATTAAATTATAATAATAAAAATAATATAAAAAAAATAATTTATTTTATATAAAGAAGATTTCATTATAAAAAGTATAATATAAAAATAATGATAATAATGTTATTATTATTAAATTATGCTTCACTAAATAATTCATAATTTTCTTTTGTTAATAAATGAACATTATTCTGTGAATCATATAATAATTGCATATTAGGTTCAATTTCCACAAAAGCACTTTCGTTTCCAAAAAGAAATTCTCGATTTTTATTTATAGCAGGAATGACAATATCACATTCTCTAATTTTCATTTGTTGAGTATCTAAAATTAAAGTAGAATCAACATTATTAACTCCATTAAAACCTCCAAGTAATAAAATTTCATTATTTCCATTTTCATCTTCATCATCAATAAATTTAGCAACTGCTAAAGAACTTAAAGTAATTTGTTCGTTGATATAAACAACTTCAAATTTCTTATTATTAATAACATTAATTCTTTCAATAGAAGATAAATTTCCTCCTTTTGAAGGTGAAAATCCAAAAAAAACATAAATATAATCATTAAAATATATTATACCAAATTCTTCTCTTTCTTCATTTAAATTTGGTAATTTAATCCATTCACTTTGAGTAATATTTGAATTATCTATTTTTAACATTTCACATTTTATTTGATTACTTCCTCCTAATAAATAAATTGTATTTGTTTTTTCACAATAAGTCATTTGACCTAAATAATGTGAAAATAAAGTATTATTTATATAATATATACTATTTGTAGGATAATCATAATAATAAAATTTATTGTAATTTCTTCCACTTAACATATATAGTTTATTATTTAAATTTAATTGAGATATATCTTTTTCTGATGTCAAATCTTTTTTAAAGTTTCCTCTGTCTGAAAATACTTTTTCTTTGTATGATTGATTTGTTATAGAGAATATTATCATGTTTCTTTCATCTTTTAATTTATATATATTTTTTTCAGAAGATTGAGAAAGTGTTATTTGTGAATTCGTTAATGAAGAATTTTGATTGTTGGTGTTTGTATTATTTGAATTATTTAAATTATTATTATTTGAATTATTGTTATTTGAAGAATTATTATTTGGATTATTTATATTATTATTATTGTTATTAATATTATTTATGTTGTTGTTCGATAAATTGTTTTTTTGACTTTGATATATTATATTATTTACTCCTGGTTCTGCAATTTTTTGATGGGAAATATTATCTTTTTTTTTATTACTTTTATCATATTCTATATTATTTGAATTTATTCTTTTCATTTCTTTTGGGGAATCCAAAATAGGGCTTTTTTCTCTTAAAGATTGAATTTGATTATTCTTTAAATTTACTATATTTTCAACAGAAAATAAAACCCCATATTTTTTTTTAATAAAAGAATATTGTTCTTTAACATCTTTAATAAACCCTTGATTGAAACTTTCAATATCTTGAATATTTTTAGTATAATTAATAATAAGAGTTTTCATTTGAGAATATTGATTAATAAAATCATTAATTTGAAAATCGATTTTTTTTTTTTCTTCTAAAATTTGTTCAATTTCATTATTCAATTCAATTTCATTTAATTTTAAATAATATTTATCAACATTTTTTTTAAAACTATTTAATTTTCCTTCATCAGATAAACTTAAAATAAAATCAATTTCAATTTGTTTAATATCTTCAATTTCAGTTTTTAAATATTCAAAACATTTATTTATATTATTTAATTCATTTTGAATATCAGAATTCCATAAAGGATAAAATTCAAAAGCATCATCATTAATAATTTTTAAATTTAATTGATTTATATTCTCTTTTATTGACAATTTAAAGTGATTTTGATATTCATTGATCTTAATTAATTTATTTAAGTGATTTGAATGCTTTTTTTTCTTACATAATTCACATGAAAATTCATAACATTTATCACAAATATATATTGAATTATTTTTACATTTACATAAATAATTTAAAATTGTTGTTGAATTTTCTTTTTTTTTTATTGGTTGTTTATCTGAAATTTCTAATTTTGCTCTTTTTGTTTTAAAAATTTCTTTTAATTTTGTATTTTCTTCATTTATTATTTGTTCTCCTTTATAGGATATATATAATTTGTTTATATCATATATTCTATATTTACCACATATCATTAATTTTAATTGTTGAAATTCTGAATCTGATGCTAATTTAAAAGCTTCGTTTTCTGTTTTTTTTTTGTATATTATATCAAATGTTATTAAATTCATTTTTTTATTTTTTCTGAAAATTTAAATTAAAAAAAATAATAATTACTATTATTTACTATTTATATTTTTTTATATAAGTATTATTTATGTTTAATTTAATTTTCTTTTTTATAATATTTATTTATTATTAACATTACTATCAAAGGATTCATTATTTAATTGAATATTAATATTTCTTTTAATTAATTTAACTTTATTAAAGTATTTTTTACTTTCTTTCTTTTTTAAATTTTTCTTTGAATTTTCGATTTGAAAAACATTAGTTTCAACAGGATTCATAAATGAAACACTTTTTTTTTTAGTATTATTTTCTCTATTTGAAACAGAAAGTGTACTATCTTCTTTTTCATAACTTATACTATTATTTAAATTTTGATAATGAATTTTTGGAATAATCATATTAGAATAATTAGTCTCATTATTATCATTATTATATTTTATAAATTCTTTTTCATTTGAATTTATTGTTAAATTATCATTAAAAAATTTTTTATTTTCTTCATTATTTGATTTTTTATCTCTTGAACTTCTTGAATTTAATTCTGTGTTCATTTCTACTAATTTTCTGTTAAAATAATTAAATTTTTTTTCTTTTATATTTCTTGATTTTTTATTATTTAAAATATTAAAATTTGGTTTTTTTAAATGTAATTTGTATGCTTTTATTATTTTTCTTATTTTATTTAATTTTGTTATTTCTTCTATTCTTTTATTTATTTCATAACTCTGATTATTTTTTTCTATATTTTCTACATCTATTTTATTTGTTGATAGAATATTTAAATATAATTCATCTTGTTCATTTTCATTTGATATATTTTTATTTATTGATAAATTTGCTTCTGTAATTTTATTTTTTCCTTCACAAATATTTTCACAATTATTACAAAATTTATTTCCCATTTAAAAATTTTTTAATAACATTTATAAAATATTGTTTAAATAAAGTTTTTTATTTAAAATAAATCATTAAAAACAATTGTTGTATAATTATATAAAAAAGAATAATAATTTAACTGTATTAAGCAAGATTAAGGCTGCTTAATTTAATTAACATTTAAATGTTTTTAATGTTGTTTGAATAACTTTTAAAAGAATTATTTATTTATAATTTTTTTTAAAATTCATTTTTATAATTATTTAATTTGTATTATATATATTATATAATTATTTTAATATTCGATAAACTTTTATCTTTTTTTTTATTTTTTTCTAAAAAAATATTTTTTATATCATGAACATATTTATTTATAAAATTTTGAGATTGTTTTTCTAATAAATTATTTCTAATTTGTTTTAATTTCAAATTATTGATTCCTGTTCTTTGAGAAGGAATAGTTGGAAAAGTTTCAGAGTCAAAACTTTTAATTTTTTGATGAATTGGATAAGGAGAAATTAAATTATAATCTAATCTTATTTTTTTTTTGTTTAAAGAAGAAGTAATTTTATTTTTTTTTTCAAAGAATGATTCTATATTTTTATGTGATAAAGTTAAACTATTATAATAATTATTTTTTGTCTTTGTTATCATATCATTTATTTTTTTTTCTCTGATTCCTAATTTAAAAATATAATTTAAATAGTTTTTTTTTTCTGATTGTATTTTAAATTCTAATTCTCTTTTTTTCTTTTGATTATACATTTTTTCAGTCATATCACTTATATTTCTTCTATGTCTTTGAATAATTTCATTTTTTTTAATTTTTAAAATTTTTTTTAATTTTTCATCTTCTGATTCAATTCCTTCTTTTTCTTCATTAGTTAATATTTCATATAATTTAGAACTTTTTTGAAAAAAATCTAATAATTCTCTTAAAGAATCATTACTTATATAAAATTCAGGATTATGAAAAATCATTTTTATTTCTTCAAAAGTTAATTGAGTTATTATTAATTTAAATAAATAATCTCTTTCTTTTAAAAAATCTACTTCATTATTTAAATTAAAATCTAAAAATTTATTCTCTTTTTCTTCTTCATCTTGGTGATGCATTGAATAAGAAAATCTTAAAGAATCGTTTATTTGTTTATTTATATATGATTTTCCTTCATAATAATTTTTTATTTTAAAATTCATATTAATTATATTATTTTGATAATCTTTACAAGGTCTTATATTTGCTTTTGACAAAATTTTCTCTAATTTATTCTTTAATTGATATCTTCTCAATTTTTCCGAAATTTTCAATTTCATTATTAATTAAAAAAAACAATTAAAAAAATAAAAAAACCTAAAAAATTAAAACCATAAAAAAGTAAAAAAAAAAAAATGGGACAATGTCCACTGTGTACTTCAAAAAAAGGTAATATAATAATAACAGATATAATATTATCTCAAAATGATCCAATAATACATTCAAATACTAACAATATAAGAATAAATTTAGCAGAAGTTGCCCATTACAATAATATAACTCAAAATACAAATAAATTAAGTGTAACAAGACCATTTGCAAAACTTCCTTCAAACAAATCTAAAAACAGGAATATTAATAATAAAAAAAATATTTTATTATCAGCTGAAAAAATGATTACTTATGATATTAATCAATCAATGAGATCTTCTTCAATGAATTTATCAAGTGTTTATCATTATAATTATCATCCTAATATTTATTCTAATCAATTTAATAGTACAAATAATCAAAATAGAAAATATTTTTCTTTAGTCAATTATGAAAATGAAAATTTAGAGAAATTAATAGAAAATAAAATTGAGGAAGAAAAAATTTCAAAAGAAGAAGAAAAGCAAATAGCAATGTTAAAAAATCATTTTTTATTTAGACATTTTGAGGATAAAATGTTGAAAATAATTTTAGATAATTCAATGGGTTATCAAATAGAAGAAGATTGTATAATATATAATGAAAATGAAGAAGGACAAAGTTTTTTTCTTATAATAAATGGTAAAGTTGAAATATCAAATTCAAAATCAAAAGAAAAAAAAATATTATCTAATGGAGATTGCTTTGGTGAAATGGCTTTAATTTATCCTGAAATAAAAAGAAGTGAATCTGTTAAATCAATTTCAAAAATTGAAATAATAGTAATTTTTGGTGAAATTTATAGAAAAATTTCTAAAAATTTTTCCAAACATTCTATTGAACAAATATTATATTTTATTAAAGGAAATTTATGGTTAGATTATATTGATCCTGTTGTTAAATTAAATTTAGCTTCTTTAATTATTGTTGAAGAATATGAAAAAAATGAATGTATTTTTTCAACGAAAAATGGTGGTAATGAATTAAAAAAAATATTTTTAGTTAAAAGCGGTATTTTAGAAATTGTTAGTAATCAAAAAAGAAGATGTATTTATCCTAAAGATTATTTTGGTATTAAAGAAATGATTATGAAAATTAAAGAAGAAAATGAATATGATATTGTTTCTATTGATTTTTCTTCTGTTTATATTATAACTCAAGAAATGCTAATTAATAGTATTGGAAATAATTATACTGAAATTATATTATTTTCTATTTTTAAAAATGCAATTTTGAAAAATTCTTTTTTTAAAAATATTCTCATGGAATGTTATTATAAAGATTTTTTCGATTTGTTTATTATGAAAGAATATGAAAATGAACAAATAATTTATGGAGAAAATTTATTGGAAGATGAAAATAAAAAAGTTATATTGATTTTATCAGGTTCTTTAATAAATAAAGAAGATAGAATGATTGTTGTTAATGAAGGATTTTTATATGGAGATGAAATAATTAAATCAAATGAATTAATGGAAGACACCTATTTAGCTTATAATAATATTAATGATAAAACCTTAGTTCTTGAATGTAAATGGAAAAATTTTAGAGAAAAATTACAAATTTTATCGAAAAATTCTTCTTTAGATGTTTTTAAAAGAGCAAATAAATTATCAAAAATGTATTTATTTAAACATATAAATGAAAATAGAATATTAGAAATATGTAAATTAATGGAAAAAGCAAAATATAAAAAAAATTCTTTTATTATTAAAGAAAATACTTTTGTTAATTATTTTTATGTGATTTCTCGAGGAAGAGTTTTAGTTACAAAAAAAGGTAAATTTATTAGAGAATTAGACAAAGGAAATTGTTTTGGAGAAATATCATTATTAAATGAGGAAAAAAGTGATGTATCTTATAAATCAAAAGATGAAGTTCAATGTTATACATTAACAAAAGAAAAATTTTTAAATTTTTTAATAGATGAAAATATGAATGATTATATAAAGAAAAAAATGTGTTTAGAAGATCAAGAAGTTGAATTAAAAGATTTATATCATTTAGCATTTTTAGGAAGGGGAAGATTTGGAACAGTATGTTTAGTACATAATTGTATAAGTTTATATGCAATTAAATGTATTCCAAGATCATTTATTGATTACGATAAAAAGTATTCTCAATATATATTAACAGAAAAAAAAATTTTACTTTCTTTGGATTATCCATTAATAGTAAAATTAGTAAAAACATTAAAAACTGAAAGTTTGTGTTTTTTCCTTATGGAATATATCCAAGGAAAAACAATAGAAGATTATGTAATCCAGAAGAAAATATATAAAAATATAAACGAAACAAAATTTTTTGGAGGATGCATGTCATTAATATTAGATTACTTAGGTAAAAACAGTATAGTTCACCGAGATATAAAACCAGCAAATTTATTATTAAATAATTTAGGATATATAAAAATGACAGATTTTGGAACTGCAAAAATAATAAAAGATTATACTTTTACTGTTTTAGGAACTCCTGCTTTCATGGCTCCTGAAATTATTGTTGGAAATGGTTATTCTTTCCCTGTTGATTATTGGTCTTTTGGTGTTTGCATTTATTTTATTTATTATGGACAATTTCCCTTTTCTGATGAAAAAAATAATGTTATGGAAATTTATAATAGTATTATTCATAATAATATCACTTTTCCTCAAGTTGAAAATAATGTTGATGATTTAAATAATTTTATCAAGTTGTTGCTTTGCAAAAAACCTTCAGAAAGATTGTGTACTTTACAAAAAATCCAAAGTACTAGTTTTTATAAAGGATTTGATTGGAAAAAATTAAGCTCCTTTCAAATGAAAGCTCCTTTTTGTCCTAAGGAAAATGAAATTGAAAATGAAGAAGCTAGTTTTAAAAACAAAAGAAATTTATTTTTACCTTTAATACAAAAATATAAGTTTGAACAGTTTTTTAATGAAACTAATCAAAATAAAAGTGATGTTGGATATAATATTTTACTTAATTATAAAGAGTGGTTTGAAGAGTTTTAGAAAAAAGTTTTTATGTTTTTTTTTAAAAAGGGTATTTGATTTTTTGTATATCTAATTTTTTTTAGGTATTTTCAAAATGTATATATCAATATTTATATTATTTATAGTAAAATTAAAAAAGTAATAATTAAATATTGATTATTGATTAAATAATAAGTATTTATATATTATTTAAAAAATTCAAATTATTGCTTATACAGTATTTACATATTTTCTTCAAAAATTCTTATTCAAATTAAAAGACCTTATTAAGTGATATTTTATAAAATTAAATTAACATAAATATTATTGTGTTGTGTTCCATTATAACATTACAAGACAGATTAATTATATATCATTATATATTTAGATAAAAATTATATCAATTTATATAAATAATTAAAAAATCCATTATAAAAAATATTTTAATTGACAAAAATAATAACTTTTAAGTGAAACTGTCGGCGCAAATAAACATTTCCAAATACCCAGCAGCGCTTTGTCCTTCGAGTATTTTTTCTTTAATTTTATCCATAGGAATTTCATCATCAATGGGCATATCAACTAATTGGAAAATAAGATTAGCAAAATAAGTTGCTAAACAATTAACAACTTCATCATCATCATCATTTTTATCACCTAAAGTTCTTTGTAAACTTTGTTTGGAAATTTCATAAACTTCATCAAAAGATAATAAACCATTTCCATCAGCATCAATAACATTAAAGAAAATATCTATTTTATCACTAATATTATTACTTTTCATACTTAACATTCCTTGCATAAATTCTTCCCAATTTAAATAATCAGTATTTAATTTATTTAAAGTTTTATATAATTTCATTGCTTGTAAATGACCTTGACTTTTCATTTGAGGGAGACAATTAAAAAAAGTTGGGAAGTCTAATCCTTTATTAATTTTTTTTAAATCTTTATTTACACAAATACATAAAGTTAATAAATTTTTATATTGAATAAATATATCATAAAATACTCTTCTTTTTAATTTTGGATATGCTTTTAAAACTGCAGGAATATTCATTGATATTAAATCTGGATAATATTTATCTATTTCTCTTATTGTGTGATGTGCCATATCATTTATTTTTTGAATATTTTTGTGAATAATAGATTTTTGTAATTTTTTTTCTAAATTTTTTTCAGTATCATAAAATTTATCTTCATCTACTTCATACTCAGAATCTTTTTTACTTAATATTTGTAATTTATTTAAATATGCTGAAAAAATTCCTTTTGTTCCTTCTTTAACATCATCTTCCATTTTTTGCAATACTGATTTCATATTTTGATGAATTTCTATTTTATATCTTTTACCTCTAATATCATTATATCTTCTCATTAAATTATTTAATCCTTTAAATGTTTCCTCATTTACTCTTTTTGATAAAAATTTATTTGTTTTTTTCTCACTTTTTTTATTCGAGTCTTCTATTCTTTTCTTCATATCATTTTCATTAAAAAATATTAATTGCTGTATTAATGTAGGATGGTTTTTTTTAAAGTTTTGCAAATTTTTTTTCTTCTTTTCTTCATCTTCAGAATAATAACAAAATTTTTCTTCTCCATTTAATATTTTATCACTTAAACCAAAAGTAAATGAATTATCATTTAAATAAGGTTTTTTTTTAATATATGTTTTAAATACTTTATAATCTTTTTTTAATCTCTGCCAAAATTTTTTTTTTTTTTTTGTTTTTTTTAAATCAATTTTTGGTTTTCTAAATTTAATAATTGCTTTTTTGCATTCTTGAATTTTTAATAATTTAAAATCTTTTTTTTTAACATTTTTAACATCAATTTGATCTTCCCAAAATAAATGAATTCCTCTAAATATATTACTAGCAGAAACATATAAACAATTATCAGATTCAGGAATTTCAATTAAATCAAAAATATTAATTCCATTAATAAGGAAAATATTTTTATAAGGAATTATCGAACGAAAAGTTCTTTCACATCTTGCTAAAAATTTATAATATTCATTTAATCTTTCTTTTTTATTTTCTAAAAAAGATAAATATCTTCTTGTTGGAAGATCTATAAAATCTCCTTTTATTATTTCTTCATTAAAAACTACTGTTCCGTCGATAATAACAAAAACTTTTCTATGTCTTAAAAGATCAGATTCAAATTTTTCTTTAGGAAAATCATCTAAAAAATTATTTATTATTTTTATTTTTTCAATTATATCTTTTGTATAATCTGATTTTTTTGTTTTTTCCAAAGAAAATAATATTTGTTCGTTTGTTATATTATAATCAGATTGTAAACTTTCATGAACTAATTTTTTTATATTATTTCCTAATCTTGTTCTCATTTCTAATAAATTTTCATTTAAACTATAAGTTTTAAAAGGATCATCTCTTGATTTAACTATTTTATTTGCAATCAAATCTATATTTTTATAATTTTTATTAGTTCCTCTAAATAAAGTATTTTTTATTATTTTTTTCCTTATTTTTGGAACTAAATCAAATTGGGAAATTCTTTTTTCAGGATATATTTTTCTTCTTTTTTTTTGAACTTTGTTATTACTCAATGAATAATTTTTTCGAAATGAATTTAATTTTTCTATATCTTGAATTTTGTCTATTACACTTTTCATACTCACTCTTCTTCCTTTTGATGTTAAATTTGTTGATACTGTTTTTGTAAAATCTGAGTCTTTGAAATTTGACATTGTGTAATTGTTCTTTCTTTCTGAATTTCTTAATGAATAAAAATTTGATGAATATGTTTTATTCGAATTTGGTAAATTTTCATAATATAAATTTAATGCTTCTAAATCTAATGTTTTGGATTCTTCTTTTTTTTTTATTGGACTTTTAAATTCTAATATTTCATTTTTTATATTATTATTTATATTATTATTACTTATATTATTATTATTATAATTATTATTGTCACTAATATTTATATTATTTGTGATATTGTTTGAATATTGTTTTGATGAATTTGTTAAATAATCAAATATTATATTTGGTGGCTTTTCATTTATTAATTTATTGATTCCTAAGTTTATGTGTTGATTAAATTTTGCATTATAATATGTTGTGGCAAAATATTTATCATTATTTTGTGAATTTAATATTGATTTATAGAAATATCCCATATTACTATTATTAGTAATATTTCTTGATAAGGAAGAATAAGAAAAATCTTTTGTTTTTGTTTCTGAATTATTTTGTTCGCCTTCGTTGTATCTTTTTCTTTTTTTTATTTTTAATTTATATTTATTTTTCTCAGAAGGAGTTGCCATAATATCAATTGTTGGAATTGGTGACAAAGAATGAATTCCATAATTTTTCATTTTTTGATTTTTTTATTTTATTTTTTTTTTAATTTTTATTTATTTCGAATTTTAAATAACTTTTTATTATTTTTTTATATTATAATTAAATTGGAATATTTTTGTATTTTTTTACAAATGGAAAAAAAAAGTTCAATTAAAGATAAAATTGAAATGTTCAATCAAATAACTTCTTTTGTTCCAAAAACAGAAACAAATAATTTAAATAAGCCTTTAATTGTAATAAATAAATCTAAAATGAATGAAAGTAAAATTTTTCAAGTAAAAAAAGAAAAAGATGATATTAAGGAAGAACAGAAAAAAGGAGAAAAAAGTGAAAATTTGAATATAACAGCAAATAAACAAAAAGAAGAAAATATATCCCAAATTAAAAAAGAAGAAGAGAAAAAAACATTAAAATTAACAAAAAAAAGTTCTCATCGCATTGATTCAAATATATTTAAAGAAAAAAGAGAGAATTTAATGAATTTTTTAATTCAACAAGATAAAACAATGAGAAAAGATACAATAAAAAAAAATAATTCTATAATAGATAATAATTCAATTTCTTTTCCAAGTGATATTAGTGTTATTAATCCAGAAGAACAAAATTTAAATATCTCAATGGGTGATAATTATTTAATTAAATTTATTAAAGATAATAATATTTACAATAATAATAAACCTAATTTAATTGATATTAATAAAGAAAAATTAGAAGAAGTTGAAAAATCAATTAATTCCACTATTATTCTTGATATTGATAAAGATTTTTTAAGTGATGAAGATGAAGACAATAATAATAATGATAATAATATGAATAATAATCCTAATAATAATATTAATAATAATAATAATAATGATAATAATAATAATAATAATAATGATGGTAATAATAATAATGATGGTAATAATAATAATGATGGTAATAATAATAATAATAATAATAATAATAATAATAATAATAATAATAATAATAATAATAATAATATTGATGGTAATATTAATCGTAATTCTATTATTCATGATAATAAAGATAATAATAATAATAATAAAAATAATGAAAGTAATGAAAAAATTATAATTCGTCATAGATATAAAGAAGAAAATATTGATGTTGGAAAAGAATTTTTTAAAACTAGATTTATAAATAAAAAAAGATTAGAAGAAAAGAAAAAAAATAAAGAATTATATAATCATAGTATAAAATTTCAAGATAAAGATAAAATATATTTAAAATATCATATTTTATTTTTGAAAAAAGTAGAAAAATCAATTTTATGTTTTAATTTAAAATCATATATGGATTCTTATAATATATTACTATCAAATGGTATAATAGAAAATTTAGAAGAATTTGGAGAATTTCTTTTAGTAGTTAATGGTTTTGATAAATTTATAATAGGAGAATTTTTATCAAAAACTCATTCTCCAAATGAAAAAAAAGTAATATTAAAATCATTTATTCGTTCAATTAATTTTCAAAATATTTCATTTATACTAGGATTTAAGTTTTTTTTAACAAAATTAAATTTACCAAAAGATGCAAACTTAATATTAGATATATTAAATTATTTTTCCAAAGTTTTTTTCAACGATAACAAAGAAAGTAAATTATATAAAGATGTAAATTCAATATATTTATTAGCATCAACAACTCTTGCAGTAAATACAATGTTTGTGAGAACAGATATAAAAAATAAAAATATGATAACAAAAGATCAGTTTATAGAAATGAATAATGATGTTGATAAAGATACTGTAAGTAATATTTATGATGATTTAAAGAAAAATAATATTATTTGGATTCAAGATTATAATGAAAGTATTTATAGAAGATTATGTGTTATTGTTAAAGAAAAAGAAGATAGTTATGATAAAAATAATTTCAATAATGAAGAAATGGATGATGAAGAATTTGAAGAAAAAATGAATAATTATGAAAATAGATATAATCAAGAAAGAAAGTCTTTAGTTCTTGCAAATAATTTAAAAAATTTAACTGATGAAGATGTTAAATTATTAAGAGAAGGGGATATGTTTTATAAATTTATTAAAAAAATGAATGATGGACATTATAAATTTTTAAAGTTTAGTAATAATTTATTAAAGTTAATTTGGTCTGATAATAAAATAATAAAAAAATTTGATCATTCTCATGTTATTGAAGTTTGTGAAATAAAAGATATTATAATGGGACTTCAAAATAGTGAAATGAAAATTAATGAAGGAGAAGATAAAAATTTATTTTTTTCTATTATTACTGATTGTAAAAGCTATAATTTCAAAGGAAATAATATTGAAATTGTTACAAAATGGTATAAAGCTATTAAAAGTTTATTAAATGTTATTAATGAAGGAAAAGAAAATATTGATAATGATAAAAAAGATGAAGAAAATAAAAAATTAAATTCTTTAATTAATAATATTTGGATAAATATTATTAATAATTGGGATTTTTATGGTAATTTCTTTTTAAGTCAAATTAAAAGTAAAAAAAGTTATAATTATAATTTAAATTCTAAATTTTTTACTTTAGATGATGGAATTGATGAAAAGAAATTAAATATAAAAGATATAACAAATAAAATATTAAATAATAAAAAAATATCTAAAAAAGAATTATTTTATATTTATGAAAAAGGTTTACCTGAAAAAATAAGAAAGACAATTTGGAGTTTTTTAATTGGAAATAAATGTTGTATTTCAGAAGATTTA
This sequence comes from Isotricha intestinalis, assembly GCA_023807065.1. Classification (NCBI taxonomy): domain Eukaryota; phylum Ciliophora; class Litostomatea; order Vestibuliferida; family Isotrichidae; genus Isotricha; species Isotricha intestinalis. The sequence continues at coordinate 25,448 of JAJJLU010003739.1, forward strand.
TTTAATTATTATTTAACTAAATTTGAGCAAATTGATTTTTTTCAAATAATAAAACAATACAATAAAAATCCTCAAATTAAATTTAATGATAATGTAGGAGTAAATAAAATAATTATTGATATAATAAAAATAGGAGAAATATATTTTGAACAAATTCAAAATTCAAATCAATTATCTTTTAATATTATGAATGACTTATATAAAATAATAAGAGTTTTTTATTTATATAGACCAGATATTTTATATAATAAAAATATATTAATTTTAGCAATGATGTTTTTATTAAATGGAGAAAATTGTTATAATTCTTTTTTAAATTTAGTAAATTTTATTTTTCAAAATTATTTAGGAAAATTTTTCTTAAAAGATTATTTTTTTATTTCAAATTATGAAAATTTTTTTGTTAAATATTTAATAAAATTTTCTCCTAAAGCAGAAGAACATTTAAGAAAATTTGAAATAAATCCTACTTTATATTTAAATGAATGGTTTGAAAGTTTATTTTGTAATGTTTTAAATTATAATGTTGTTTTAAGAATTTGGGATTTATTTTTATTAAAAGGAGAATTTTTTGTTTTTCAAACTGCTATTTCTATTATTATTTTACAAGAAGAAAATATTTTAAATTTAACTATTTCTGAAATATTAAATTTGTTTAATAAAAATAATAAAGATGATAAAATATATAATAATATTTTTTGGGTCATTAAAAAAATTAATATCGAAGAAGATTATTATTCATGGAAAATTAATTATCAATTAGTTAAAAAAAAAGATAAATTTAGTCGTTTGAAATTGGAAAAATTATAATCTTGACTTTTTATCACTTTAAATTAATGAATTAAAAGAGTCAAAATATAATTAAATATTATATATACATATTTAAAATAATATTCCTATAAAAAAATATCTTTAAATTTATCTTATTAAACATTCAAATTCCTAATACTCCTTATCACTTAATATATTAAATTTATTTTTTCAAAATAAAAAAATTTCAATAGAATTATATATAAATCAAATGATCTAATTGATTTATTTGTATTTAAACTTTTGTTAATTTGTCTTTATTTTTTAGGAATAAAACAAAAAATTAATTCATTTATCATTTGAATTAATTTTTTATAATGAAAAAATAAATTAAAAAAATATACATCTAATAATCCTTAATAAAAAAAATAAATGTTAAAAAAAGAAAAAGAAGATTTAAACTCATTAACAAATTTTAAAGAAGATATATTAAATTCCTTAAGCCAAATGGAGGAAAAAATTGAGAATAAAATATTTACATTTGATTCATATTTACATCATCAAATAGAAAGTTTTCAATCGAAAATAAATGACTTTCAATCAGTAATTAATAATATAACAGAAAAATCAACAAAATTAGAAATTCAATCAGAAAAAATATTGAATTCAATGCCTCAAATAAAAAATATAAGTGAGAATGTTTTAACTTCAGAAATAAAAGTAAATAATTTAGAAAAAGAAATTGAAAAATTTACTTTTAAATATGATAAAATAATATCTGAAAATTTAAAAGTTCAAGGAATTATTGGTGATTATTGTAAATATAAAACAATTAAAGATTTTATTAATTCTACTATTTCTGATGTCAATTCATTAAAAACTTTCAAAGATAAAATCAATTATGATTTAAAAAATAATAATGAAAATTTTTTAAGTTTACAAAGTAAATTTGAATCTTTAAAAATTACTAATAATGTTTTTTTAAATGAAAGATTAAAATTAGTTGAAAAAGATTATGAAGAAAAAATTAATCAATATTTAGATAAAATTATGGAAGTTAAAGTTGAAAATATTTCTTATTATCAAAATTTAGTTTCTGATATTGAAAAAATTAATAATCATATTAATAATTTTGAAAATGTTAAAAATTCTTTAAAAAGTGATTATGATGAATTTATTAAAAACTCCGAAAGTGAAAAACAAAAATTTTTAGAAGATTTTAATAATATAAAAGAAGATTTTGAAAAAATTCAACGTCAATTTCAAAATGTTTATGAATTTATTAAAGATGTTAGATTCAAAAAAAATATTAATAAAGATATTTCTAAAAATGAAATTACAAATATTATAACAAATATTGAATCTTCTAATTCAGATGTTAAAAATATGTTAAATAAAAAAAATAATAATAATAATTTAAATGAAGATAATTTACAATTAAAAGAAGCAAATAATTTTTTGAGTTCGGCTTCAAATACATTAATTCATTCTAATAATAATACTCTTTCTTCTTCTATTAATTCAATTAAAGAATGTAATAAAAATAATAACAATAATAATAATAAGAAATTACCTATTATAGAAAGGAAAATAATTAATAAGTCTAATTCATCAAATAAATTAGTAGCAAAAAATACTATTACTCCAAAAAGAAAAAGTAATTCTGAGAATCATAAATTAACATTTAAAGTGAACACAAAAAAAAAAAAAATTCTAAAAGTTTAAATTATTGTATTTTTTGAGTTTTATTATATATAATAAAAACATATAATTTTTTACTTTTGAAAATAAATTATTTTATTATTAATTGATTTGTTTTTATGAAATCATTTATATTTTTTTTTAACCATATTTTAATTTTAATTGAATTATTATTTTCATTTATTGGAATTTCTTTCTGAAAAAACATTTTGATTTTTATAGGTTTCTTTATTTTTAAAATTTATTAGAATTTATATCTTTGAATTTCTTTATTTTGATTTAAGTTTGAGAATATATTTTCCTAAAGTTAGAACTTTCTTTTAAATATTATTTAATTTATTTAAATGAGTATTTATCTTTTTTTTCAAATTTAAATGAAAATTTTTTTTATCAATAATTAAATATATAATGATTTCAAATAATTAAATAATTAAAAAAATAAGAGTAAACAAAAAATTAAAATGTTATTATTAATATTATTCTTCCCGATATTATCTTTTTCTGAAAAATGTACATTTTCAATGTCATGTGAAGATAACCTTGACCAAAAAACATGTTTAAAAAAAACAAAAACGGATTCAGAACAAATTTTTGAAATAAAACTAAATCCAATACATAATCAAAATAAATATTATTGTAATATATATGATTCCTTAATTAATACATATGAACAAGAAATAGAAATACAACCATATTCAAATTATTTTCTTTCAACTTTTCCAGGAGGAACATGTAAAAATCATTCAGATTGTTTATATGGAATATGTATTAATAAAACTTGCGTTGATTCACTTAAAAAGACAGAATGTTTTATTAATGAAAATTGTCCTTTAAATCAAGCTTGTATAAACCATACTTGTTCTGATTTACTTGGAGAAAACAAGAAATGTAATTTTTCTACTGATTGTGAATTTAATTTATATTGCAATAAAAAAAGTAAAAAATGTCAGAAACTTTTTTCTTTTGAAGATGGAGCTGATATAACTGATGAATTTATTGAAAATGAAAGACCTGAGTTATTATGTAAAAATGGTGGATATTATATTAATGAATCAAATAATTATATTTGTGCTTCTTTATTGAATGTTAATAATGAATGTTATAATGATTGTGAATATATAATTAAAGGAAAAAAAAATAAAACTATTCATATACCTGAAAAATGCTTATGTGGATTTAATAAATATAGAAGTAAACATTGTGTTTTGGGAAATGGAGAAGAAATATATAAAGAATTTTTAAAAGAGAAAAAAAAATTTATCAATAATAAAACTTTAACATCATTTTGTCATACAACAGAAAGATTTAATGATGATATTTGTATTGAATTACAAATAAATAGAAAAGTATCATTTAGAAAATATGTACAAAAATATAATAATTTAAAAATATTATCTTTAGAACATCATAGATTACAAAATTCAGATGAATGTGTAAAAAATTTAGTTTTTAATTATAATACATTACCAATAATTCCAGATCAAATGTCATGTCCAATTGTAAAATGTAATGATACTTTAGATTATTGTGCATATGGTTATAATCCTTTTAATGAAGAAGGAAATGAATTAAAATTAGAATTAAATGATAAAAAATGTAAAAAAGATGAAAAATGTTATTTAAATTCTTTTGATGAAAGATACTTTATAAATAATTTATTTGAAAATAATGAAATATTTGGTACATGTAGAAAAACAAAAAATGAAAATTCTAAAATGTTAAGATATCCAGGTGAAAAATGTGATAAAGATTTATATCCTTGTATTAATGGTATTGAATGTGTAAAAGGAAAATGTAAAGGAAAAAAAAAAAATGAAGATTGTGTAGATTTCATTGATTGTGAAGTAGGATTATTTTGTAATTCAACAAATATGAAATGTGAAAATCAAAAAGATGAAGGTGAATATTGTAAAGATTCATGGGAATGTAAAAATTATTTAGGTTGTTATAAGAATAATTGCATTAAATATGGTTCATTAAAATCAAATATGAAAAATACAGTTGAAGAAAGTTTATTTTCGAATGATGAAGAAAAAAGATATTATTTATGTGAATATGGTAAATTAGATTCTACAAAAACTTATTGTGTAACAACAGATTATGATTCAGATTGGTTTTTTAACTACGGAAAAGTTTTATATGATAATAAATTTATCGAATGTAAAAAGGATGAATATTGTTATTATACTGAAGGAGTGGGAAATTTTAGTTTAAAATGTTCTTGTGGTTATAATGAAAAGGGAAAAGGTTATTGTCCTATTCCAATTAATATTAATAAATATGATTGGAAAAAAAGAATTAGAATTTTAGGAGAAATGACTAATAATAAATGCCATAGTTTAAACAGGTTTCATTGCTATTTAAGTGATACTTATGAAAATTATGTTATTAGTAGAAACATTGCTTTAAAAACAACTGATGCTCATTTGTTTGTTAATAGTCCACAATGTGTTTTTGATATGTTTGGTTCGGGAAAAGAGTTAAAGTGGAAATGGGTTTTGGGAATTTTGGCTTTTATTATTTTTTAATAGGATTTTTTTTATTTTTTTTTGTTTTAAATTTTTTATTTATTTTTTACTTATTTTTTTTTCCATGGATTTCAATAATAAAGTTAAGGAAACAGATATTGACACTCTTTTTCATAATGATAGTGAAAATAATGAAAATGATATTAATAGTGATGTTAAAAAAGAAGAAATAAAAGAAGTAGAAAAGAAGGAAGAAATTAAAATAGAGGAAAAGAAAGAAGAAATAAAAGAAGTAGAAAAGAAGGATGAAATTAAAATAGAAGAAAAAAAAGAAGAAATAAAAACAGAAGAAAAAAAAGAAGAAATAAAAAAAGAAGAAAAAAAAATAGAAGAAAAAAAAGAAGAAAAAAAAATAGAAGAAAAAAAAGAAGAAAATAAAGTGGAAGAGAAGAAAGATGAAATAAAAAACCATAATACAAAACATCAAAAAGTATCAATGTTTGATATTTTAAATCATGAACCTTCAATGCCATCTATTGAAAAAAATGATTATGAGAAATGTATAAATTCTTTCAACGATATTTTCTTAACCAACATAAACAACACAACTCAATTGAAAAACATAATATCAGATTTTTGTATAAATAACAAAATAGAAGAAAATATCATAAGATCAACAATATGGAAAATAATGATCGAAAATATAATAAAGACAGAAAAAATATCTTTAGAAAATATAATTATAAAAACAAAAGAAAAAAGAAAAGAATTTCATAAAAAATTAGAAACATATAATAAATTAAAAAAATTACCTTTGACTTCAATAGAATGGATTAATTATATTACAGAAATAGATAATATTAAAGTAATTAATTTAGATATTGATAGAACATTTCCATCATCAAAAATATTTTCGAATAAAAAAATTAAAAATATAGAAAGTTCAATTCTAATAATTTGGAGTTCTGAAAATAAAGATTTAGGTTATCATCAAGGAATGAATGAAATATTAGCAATGATAATTCATTCTTTTTATCCTTTTTATTTTAAAAACACCAACAAACATTTTTTTGATAATTTTAATAATGAAATTTTAAAAGAACCAAATAAAATAAAAAAGGAATTATATAATTTTTTTCATGATGAAGATGAATTTGAAAGTGATATATATAATTATTTTTCAATATTAATGTCAAAAGGAATAAAAAAATTATATAATGAAATAGATATAAGTAAAAACCAAAATATTGAAGTTCAAGAATATTTATTACAAAGATGTAGTAATATAATAAATAAAAAAATTAGACTTCAAAATGAAAATTTATTTAAACATTTTAAAGAAATTTCAATTGATTGTGAAATAATATTACAAAGATGGTTAAAGTGTTTATTTGACAGAGAATTTGATTATAAATTTGTTTTGGGAATTTGGGATATAATGATTTATGATACTTTAATTTGTGAAAAAGTAGATTTTGAATTAGCTGATTATATTTGTGTTGCTATGATTGATTATTTAAAAAATGATTTAATTAAATGTGATCAAGCTGAAACTTTAGAATTATTATTTAATTATCCTAAAATCAATTCTCCAATTATTTTAATTTCTAATGCTTTAAATTTTAGAAATGATTTAATTGATAAAGAAAAAGAAGACGATAAAAAACAAGAAGAAATGAAAATCAAAAAATTAAATTTAATGAAACAAATTGAAGATATTGATAAAACTACTTCAAAAAATCGAATTGAAATGAAAAAAAAAATTTCTTTATCTGATATTTTAAACGATCCCAAAAATTCACTTCAACAAATCTTAAAAAATATAAAAAATACTAATAGTAAAACTAATAATAAAAATGATAATAACAATAATCAAATTAAAAATAAACAAAGTACAAAAATGTTTGCAAATACTCAGTTAAAAAATAATTATTATATTCCTGTAAAAAGTGCTTTATTACCTGAAAATTATGAAGAAGAAATAGATGAAAATCAATTATATCAACAAAGCTTAGACTCAAAGGAAAAAAAATTAAAAGAATTAAAAACTATATTTGAAAAATATAAAAACACAATGGATTCAGAAGACTTTAAAAAAGGAAACGAAATTCTTGAATTCCTTCGTAAAAACTTATAAAAAATATAATAAAAAAATTAAATATAAAAACAATTAAAAAAATATGAACAATAAAAAAATAAAAAACATTTGTTTTTATTAGAGTTTAAATGAAATATTTTTTGTTAATTATTTAGATAGATTTAGTGAGGTAAACCTGATCATATTTTATTATTGAATTAAAGAAAGAAACCAAAACATTGTTAATTTATTCCTTTTTCTTTTAATTATCTCCTAATTTATTGTAAAAATCTCTCATAAATATTTTCATGAGTTATTTCTTTATTATTTTTCTTCTTTCATTCAATTTGAGAAATTTTAATTATTTGTTTGATTAATATAGAATTTTTTAGTTTAATTAATTAAAATTTTAATATACATTTTGTGTATGAATATTAGCCCATATTTCATATTAAATTAAATGAAAGTAAAAGAAATATATGAGTTTAGATATTATAAGATAAACTTTGTAGGCTATATTCTTCACCTATTAATTAAATTATAAATTTTTTTTTATTAATTTCCAACATATCATATTATTTATTTTTCTGACAAGTAGGTAGAAAATTAAATTAAAGAAAGAAACCCAAGCATTTGATTATTCGTCTTTTTTAATCTTTTTCTTTTCATATTTATAGTATATCTTATATAAATCTCTTAATTAATCTAATTCCTTCTCATATTTATTAAGAATATGTTAAAATTAGTATTTTCTGTTTTATATAACATACATTTATTACATACATCTTCTCTAAAAAATCATTTATGACACATAAATTAAAGTAAAAGAAAAACTCTATCCATACACCAACTTTATTTAATCTATTTTAAAATATCATGAACAATAATATCATCACCAATAATGTTAGATTAAAAATATCATTAGGTTTATTCATAATACAATTAAATTAGTGTATAAATAATATATAATATTAGTCTAAAGTAAAATGATTATAATATTTAAGTGAGTAATTCAATTTTTAATTAAAAGAGGGTAAAAAAATAACCTTGTGTGATACAAATATTTTTTTGAAATGATATTATAATATTTTTTTAAATTATGAAAAAAGGATTATAAAAAAAAATGTTTGTTAATAATAGATAAATCTCGGTCTCATTATAATAATAAAGTTTTAGAAGAATTTAAAAAGAATGATACTTATTTTGTTTATATATCCGAAGGTCTTACAAGATATCTTCAATCTCTTGATATAGGTATTAATGCACCTTTTAAAAATACTTTAAAAAATGCATATACTTATTTAAATGTTCAAAATTATAAAGAACAAAAATTGAAGAAAATATTATCTATTATAAGAGAAAATATTGTAAATATGGTCTCAAAAATTTGGTGGAATGAAATCAAAATTGAATCTATTAAAGGTAGTTTTAAAAAAGTGGGAATTAGTTTGAAACATGATGTTTCAGAAGATGATGCATGGGAATTCCCAAAGATAATAATAGATAATTATTGCATTTATGATGATTTTAAAAATAATTTAAAAAAATATACCACCCAAATTTTAAAAATAAAATTTGTATAAAAGATTTAAATATGGTTAAGTTTTTATGTTTTGCATCTTAAAATAAATTTTTAAATTGATATAATTTATAATATGTAAGATTTTTATTGTTAAATAAAAAAATATAAAATATGTGGATACTATGTGATCTGTTTATTCCAACATTTAAATATCATTTAAAAATTTATCAAAAGGCTGGAACCGGTTTATTTCAAGAATGAAAAAATGTCAAATTTTTCCCAGAAGGAGGAGTCCGATTTATTCATGGAACGGTTTATTTTTCATCATACTGTAGAAATTTATTTATTTTTTATTTTATCTATTTAAATATAATAATTAGTGTTTTTTGTTTTATTAAAAATAACTCAATACAATTTAAAGAA